>LPNX010128458.1:192543-232402 GCA_001517045.1 Pseudotsuga menziesii
TACTTCTCTTGTCACATACCCCAATTTTGTAAAATAATGTTATTTGTTTTAATTTGATTCCTAAGACGTTATGTTAAATTTAATGCTAAGTAGAAACTGATGACTCAGTAAAGTCAAAAGATGTGGAATGTAATTCTGAATATTTATTTTAATAAATAAAAAGTGGAGACAATAGCTTGGGAGAGTTGTTAATAAGAGTGTTACTAGTCAAACTGGTGGAAGGAACTAGGTGGAGAGCAAAAGGACAAGTGGCAGCATCCTCAAACACTTCCTATGTTGCAGGTGGCAACTTCCTTACATTTGGGGTCACGATCCCCCAAGAAAGTGGGATCAGAGCAAGTGGCTCAATTAATGACAACTAACCCAAAAAGACCTAGGAAATCTTTTAAAAGTACCCAATGTAGAGAGTTGAGGCTGCTCAGATATTTTCCAGGAGAAGAATCATTCAGGAGGAATGCACTTCAAGGAATTAATTGGGAAAAAGGGAAAACTGTAAGGAAGGTGTTTTGAGAGATAAACTGCAGAAACTTGGTCTAATACAACTTTTTAGCTGAGAGATTTGACTGACAAGTTCAGGACTGGTATTGAGTCTCAGGACTAGTACTTGATTATTTGTTGCACCTAGTTCCAGCCAGGGAGACCAGAGTAAGCTCGGGGGTCCTGAGGAGTCACTGTTTGAGCGCTCTCTAGGAGTTGGTAGGGAGGAACGTCCTCCCATCGCTGTTGTCGACCAAGCTTTAAGAATAGGTTCTGCTATCTATTAATTTCTGTGTTATTATCTGAGTGTGATTGAATGATACATTTGCAGTTTATGATGTAAAAACTTAGAGGATAGAATATCTTGATTTGTTTAGTAATGAAATTATTCTTAATGAGAAACAAATCCTACCTGTGTTTTTCCCCATCTGGAGTAATCCAGATCGTACTCTAGCACAGGTGGTGTACTTAAATGAAATAGTATGATGTAAATTTAAGATAAGATGTTAGCTTGATTATGAGATTGGTTTCTTTATTTGTTATCAGAAGAAATAGTATTCTGTGCATGGAGTAGGGTTAGGGTTAGACCTAGACTATGAATGTCAGATTTTAGAAACAGAAAAAGAAGCTATATCATTCTACTAACAGTAGTATGTTTGGTAGATGAAACAGTTCTTTTTACAGTATTCACTTTCGAAATCTTTATATCTACTTGAAACAAAAGGAAGAGAATATATAAAAGTTAAACTATGTAGTGACAGGTTAAATTAGAATGCCATTCATCTCTACAAGTTATTTCTTTCCTGTATAGAATAAATAATTACTGTATTTTTTTTATAGCATTCAAACTGTGAGTGAGGATAGACAAACTTAGATTTATTTCTAAAGCTAAAACTAATTGGTTTAAGATTTTTAATTATGCTGTAATGTAAATAACTTTTTTATTTTATCTAACTAAACTTAAACAAGTTATACAGCTACTAACTTGTTTCTTTTATAATTTAAAACAAACACTACAATACAGTTCATAGGAAAGAATATAGATAGTTTGTTATTCTTTTAAATTATAGATACTATTATTGTAATATAAATAGGGTAACATAAGAAATAAACAATAGAATACTATCTCTCTATACACCTATAAATAAACTAAATATAAAGATAGCATATATAATTATAGGAGCAATATTACTTACAGGTAAGATAACATTCTTATTTCATTATAATAAATAACAAGTAAATATGAATTCTGTACTTTAAAAGATGTAACTATCACTTGCATAAGTACGACTATAAAAACATGAATTTACTTATATTCTGAAAGATAACACTAATAAAACAATGTTTAAAATTTGTTTAGAATGAAGTAAATCAAAGCAAGATAATATAAAAACAATATACAGTTATCCTAAATAATTTACAGAGTAAACTTAAATACAAATAGCTTGCAGTAATGAAATTTACAGAACATAGACATGCTCGAATCACCGAGCTTAAATAATAAGTTATGCAATATAAGTAATAACCAAATAATTTACAGTATTTCATTGTAAATAAAAGATAATTTAAAGAAACGATAAATATATTTTCTTCATATCGCCAAGTTAGGGTAAAACCCTACTTTCTCAAAATATACAACAGAGATGTAAAACCAAAGAGTTTAAGCTCTTCTAATGCCTCTTGGCTTCAAACAAAATTCACATAGTGAGGCTTTAACAGCCTTTCTTTCATTTACTTATATATACACAGTAACAAGAACAAAAAACAAAATTTACAGTCACGGCCTAAGCCGGAAACCCCGCATAAAGCAAGGGTTTTAACATCAACTAAAAACAACGAACCCAGGTAAACCAAAACCACGAGGGTTTTGCAGGCCACAGCGACCAACCAACAAATGTCCCATAAGGGAACGGACAAAGAAGAACTGCCATGGAGAGTCCAAGGCTTACCCGTGAGCAAGTCGTTGCCACAGCCTCGCACCAAACATGCAGAGGGACAGGTCGACACCTGTGAACAACGAAGAACGATAATGTTAAAATCTTGTTTCAAACATAAACTATTATGTAATAAAAACAAATCTGCAAGGATAACAAAAAGGTAAATAGTATTTCTTACCTCAAAGCTTCACCGAAACGTAACCACCCTTGAGAAGAAGCGCTGCCACTGGCGTGAAGAGAAGTAAACCTTTCATCAACTGCAAGGGAGAAGGTATTATTACACAGTATCGACCCTCAGCAACATAAATTTGCAGTCACCGAACCAGCAAGTATAAACACTTGTGCCCTAATGGTTCTCAAACCAAAAACACAGTTTGCGGTGAAACCCTAAAGCCTTACAAAATTCAAGAGGTGAAGCCACGACACTCACAACTAGGTTGTGGGTGAATAAAACATTGTAGTCTGGATATTGCTGGATGGAGCGAGCAACCAAGACTACTAACACAGTAGCAGAGCGGCCGGAGGCCGATAACAACGGGGAAAAATAATAAGTTAGGGTTCGGCAGTGCTCCTTTTAACCGTTTAACACTTGGCTGTGATGAGTCCACGTACTCAGGGAAATTATTTGCATGCAGTGGGTAAAATTGTACAGTCTCAGTGTGTTCTTGGCGTGCAATCAACAAACAATTATATTTCCAATCACTTGGAGATCTCGAAACTTCTATAAGGTTCGACACCCCAAAGTCAACCAAGCTTGCACGCTGGAGTAAACATCATAACAATAGTATATTGTTAGGTCTTAAATTTATTAAAGAAGTAATCAATACTACGACCCATCCTTTATACAAACACGATGCTCCAATGATTTTAATCTGTCGAAGGTTAGGGTTATAACATAGCAAGGTTATAAACTTATATGCGACCTAGTACAACTTACCAACAAGGGATGTATATATTAAAAGATTATAAAACTTTGATCCAAGGATAAACCATAGAATTTTTATGGGCGTGGTCTAGTCTATGGCCCATTTGTTTATACATTGCAAGGTATTCATTCAACATACAACTATAATTTTATTTAAAAGTTATGCCTTAAAGCTCTTCAAGGCCATTATAATACTAACATATTATGCATTTTTTTTTCAATGGTTATAAATCCATTAAGGATATGCCTTTTAATAATTATAAAAGGAAATTCATAGAACCTATTCTTGATAAGATACCCATCTTGCGAGATTAGCTCTAGTTTTGTATTTAAGTATTGTTGTATAACCATTAAGTTTGTAGACAAAATAAATATTAAGCATTATAGTATTTCTCAGGCTTGACAATAGGTAACACTGTGACGATTAACAATCATATCTGGACAATATCTTCCAATTGAGTTATGTGTAAAAGAACTTAGTGCATTAACATTAACTTAACTCTTTTTGAGAGCAGCATGTAATAATGTTATAATTCCTTCAAACTTTCCAAGCCTTGGAGGATAGAATAAAAGTATAAAAACTCTTTATTTTATTGCGCATTACTTTCATATTCCATGGGGTAATCAAATCTAACATGACATACATGGTATAGATTCACAATTTAAGATAGACTCTTAACGTAATAATCCTGCTATCTTTTAGTCTGCATGCAAAGAAAGATTTAAGACGTTTACACACACGACGACTATGGTAAACATCGCAGAGTTTAGTACACAATAAAAACTATAAATTATAACTACTGGAGAGAAAGCAACTGTCACCAATACTGATAGGACTGAATCTCGTTTCCATGGCATTTTTAAAAGAATAACGATTTAATGGTTTTACCTCATAAAGCATTGGAAATTGCATAACATTTATATTCTTTTACCGAGCTATTATTTTGCAATGAACATATATCTGTATGCGTAATGATTATTGACAAGCAGCACCGGATCTTTCTTACCTGTAAATCTGTAAGAGCAGGTAAACTTTCTGCATTAGCTCAAAAGCTAAGTAAGCCCAGAACACCAAGACAGTTCCACCTTGTGGTCGCAAAGAAAAACAAGTCATTAAACTGAAAAATAATTTTTCTATAAGATAAACAGAATCAAGTAGATAATTCAGATTATGAAATCATTAACATATAACTAAATAAAACAATTAGTTGGCTGGTTGACTGGTTATTCTTGATTAAACGTACTCCTTGGTATTCCTCGAGCTCAATGGCAGAGATTGTATGGTCGTGAGCAGGTAGTCAGATTGCTGCCAGGTGGCTGTAGTCTTTTAATGGATGTCGGAGTATTTGGCTTTACGCTCTGATTAGGTGTTTATTGAGCTGTTTAGGTTTGATTTTGGACTGGGCCGCGGTTTTGTTGCCTTCTGTCTTGGTGGTAGGGTTAACTAGAGGTTTGAATAATTTTGTGGGGTTTATTGGCAGCCACGGTTCTCTATCAGTAATGGAGGATCTGGAGGTAGTTGATTATTCCAGTGACAGGCTGGAGAGCACTGACATCTGGGCGGTGCCAGGTGGAGGGTCGTTGGAGAATATGGTGGAAATCCCTAGGCTGGGTCTGGATGAACAGGTTCCAGTTAATTTTAAGCCACTGGGGCTGGAAGACTTTTCATCCCCTTATGCTTTCCTTGTTTCTTCGTCGGTGGATCATGTTCCGGCTGTTTCTCTAGTGGATCCCTATTTCCAGTGGTCTGATGGTTTGTTGGGGCCCTCAAGCTGGTCGGATGAGGGGGTTTCATTGTCCCAGAACTTAGGGTTCTCGCTGTCAACTTTTCAGATAGGGTTTGTGGCTGATGATGGTCGTGTTCAGGCGTCTGTAGGTGGGGTTTTTGGTCAGGTTTTGCAGGGTCAGGGTTCAAGTGGTGACTACTCGAAGGAGGATTGGAGGGTGCCGTTGGCTGCTGCGGAGCATCGTGGGTGTGGCTCTCCCAGAAGGGTTCTCTCGGATGGTTGTCAAGGGGACTCGGGTGAGCCGGCAGGGAAACAGGCTGGGGTTCATGGTATTTCTAAGGGTCGACGTAAGAACTGGATCAAGAAGAAGCTGGTTCGGAATTATGCGGTTGGAGAAGATTTAGCTTGGGACAGCGTACTGAAGATGGCGAAGTGTTCTCTGGTCAGGCGGGTTATGGGGCGCAATTTTGCTAAAAAGACTATTCAGGATTGGGCTGCGGCTTCATGGGGCAAACAATTTGGATATAATCCGGAGATAGAGATGTTGAATAGAGGCTGGTTTGCCATTAATGTGAAGAAGGAGGAGGATTTTGGATGGCTTCAAACCAAATGTTGGCATATTGATCATTCACCTGTCCTTTTGAAGCCATGGAACCCCCTTTTTGATGCTAGCAAAGAGAGGGTGGACGTACTCCCTATATGGGTGAGATTACCAGCGCTTCCCCTCCATTTCTGGGATTTGTATCATTTTCGGGGGATTGGTGATATTCTTGGAACCTTTCTGGAGGCCGATCTTTCCTTTCTCGAATCGAAGGAGAAAAAGGTGGCTCGAATTCTGGTGAACTTAAATATCAGGGAGGGTTTGGCAGAATCTATTATCTTGGAATGGGGACCGGATCCCATTACTCAGGTATTGGATTACGAGAATGTCCCATTTCGATGTAGACGGTGCCATGTCTATGGGCCCCCGGCGACGTCATGCAAAATGCAGGTGCGTTCTCACATTGGTAGTCGAAGGAAAGGTGATTGGGTTGCACGTGATAAACCCTCTGAGTTGCCACATGTGGATTTCGGCCCTTCTCAGTCCTCGGCGGACGATTTGGACAGTGAACTGCCTACTGAAGACTTGATGTTTCCGGTTCCCGGCGTGGTTGTAGGGTCTCTTGATCAGCCAGCGCAAACTCAAATTCTAGTAGAAGACACGGCTATTGGGGATCCCTCTGGTCCGGGTAACCCTAACTTACCTCTGTTATCTAATGTTAATCTATTCTTGAATAATGTTTCCTTTCTTGGGTTTGATTGGATTGATGGTTTGAGGAAGCTTTCTCTTTCGGGGCAGCATGGCCTTCCTTTGCCCATTGTCACAAATGTGGTCTTTTCGGGTTTGGGTTCTCAACCTGTTGCTACCATTTCTGATTTTGACCCTGTCCAACCTGTTGCTACTTTTTCTGAATTTGACCCTGTCCAACCTATCTCATTGGAAGCTCCCCCTTCTGCTGTTGTGAACCCTGCACCTGAGATTTGTTTTGAGGAGTCCTGTCCTTCCCCTCCAGACTCTACGGAGTCGGGTTATTTTTTAAGATCCCGCCACAAACCTGCTCCGGGGTTGGGTAAGAGTTCCTCGACTGTGAGAAAAGGTAGAGGTAGGAAGACAAATATTTTCAAGGCCCAGTCCAGAGCCAAGGAGGATCTGTTGGGAGGTACACAAATTTCGATTGAAATGGCCCTTAGAGCGGAGATGGCCAAGAAGAAAGGTCGATTATGAAGCTCATGTCTTTCAACTGTCGGGGGCTGGCTGGGCCTGGAAAGAAATAAACCCTCATCAGGGTGCTTACTCTTGAACATCCTGATGTGATTATGCTACAAGAGACTTTAGGAGCAGGAGAGGTGATTTAGGGGAAGCTGGAAAGCTGGTTACCTGGGTGGTCATTTGTGACTTTGGATGCAAAAGGCCGATCTGGGGGACTGGCGGTGGGTTGGAGAAATTGTAGTGTGAAGATGATTAACTCTTGGGGATCAGAGGCAGTGTTGGGTGTTGAAGCTTTTTCTGAAGAATTGGGGATTTCTCTTTCAGTGCTTAATATCTATGGTCCTTATCTTAACAGAGCTCCTTTTTGGGATTCACTGCTACAAAATCCACTGGTTAATGGTGATTCGATAGTGATGGGTGGTGATTTAAATTTCTCCCTGGGGCATAATGAGGTTTGGGGTCCTCATGCTCAGGTGGATTCCTTGGCGGGGTTTTTTGTGCAGAAATTGATGGAGAAGGGATTGTTGGATATTGAACCTGTAAAATTAAAACGGACTTGGAGAAATAATCGTTGTGGGGATGCTAGGGTGGCTAAAAGAATTGATCGATTTTTGGTAGCAGAGCAGTTGGTGGACAGTTTTTTCTTGGTAAGACAATGGGTGGGCAGTGGGGGTCATTCCGACCACTTCCCTATCTTCTTTGAAATAAAAAAGGGGCCCAACAATCCTCCGAGTCCTTTAAAATTCAATAAATGTTGGCTTCAGGAAGAGTCATTCAAAAATCTTTTTCTTTCTCATTGGAACCCTATTGGGAGGGAAAATGACAGATCGGCTTCATTACAGTTTGCAGAAAACATTAAACGCCTTAAGGTGTTTATCAAGGAGTGGGTAGTAGCGAAGAGAAAAAGAGATGAGGCCGAGTTGAAGTCTATTGAAGCAGCTCTTCTATTGATCTATGAAGGAGATGGAGGTGGGTTTTTAACACAAGAGTCTAAAGAGGCATTGTCAAGGTTGGAGGGAAGGCACAATACTCTTTTGTTGGAAAAAGAGGAAGCATGGAGACTTAAAAGTCGAGCGATTTGGTTGGAGAGTGGAGATGATAACACAAAGTTTTTTCATGCCTATGCCAGAGGTAGGAAGGTGGCAAATACTATATGGAGTCTGCAGGATGAGGGGGGTTCTTCATTTGTCTCTTTTGAAGAAAAGGCCAGATGTGGGGTAAATCATTTTCAACATTTGTTCAAAGCTCCACCTCGGGCCTCAATTGAAGAGGTTATTAAACTGGCACAGATGTTCCCTCGTTTCGTGGATGAGGAGGGCAATAGGGACCTTATGAAGGAAGTTTCAGAAGAAGAACTTAAGGTGGTTATGGGAAGTTTTCAGAAAGATAAAAGTCCAGGGCCAGATGGATGGACTATTGATTTTTTTTTGGCTCTCTACGATATTTTGGGGATGGATTTGTTGCAGGTGATAGAAGACTCTAGGTCATCTGGATGGATTCCGGCTAGTTTCAATACTACTTTCATAGCTCTCATCCCAAAGACTGACAATGCCAGAACCCTATATGACTTTAGGCCTATCTCTTTGTGCAATTGTGTGTATAAGATTATCTCAAAAGTCATAGCCTTAAGACTGAAGGCTATTCTTTCTGAACACATTTCTGCAGAACAGTTCAGTTTTCTGGAAGGTCGTCAGATCCATGAGGCAATCGGGGTGGCTCAGGAAGGACTTCACAGTCTTAAAGCTAGAAGGATGAAAGGGGCTATTCTTAAAATTGATCTTTCTAAGGCCTATGACAGAGTCAGTTGGCTATATTTGAGGTTGCTTCTAACCCATTTAGTTTTTGGCATCAATTTTATAAGATGGATTATGTCTTGTATAACTACTGTTTCTTTCTCTGTTTTGATTAATGGAGCGACCTCCTCCTTTTTTCATGCTGAGAGAGGGCTGAGACAAGGATGCCCTTTGTCTCCACTCCTCTTTCTTTTGGTTGCTGAAGGTTTAAGCAGGGCTTTAAGAGTAGCACGAGCGGAAGGTCGATTCATTGGGATTCAGATAGCTCCGAATTTAAATATTACACATCTACTCTTTGTGGATGATGTACTGATTTTCTGCTCTGGTACTAGAGGAGAATCTAAGGTTCTTATGGAGATCTTGGATCTTTTCTCAAAGGCCACAGGTATGGAGATAAATGATGGAAAATATTCCTTGACTACTCATATGTTAAGACCGGAAGAGGAGGCCGATCTCTTGAGGTTTTTTCCATATACTACAGCAAGTTTGGAGGATGGACTAAAATATCTTGGATTCTCATTAAAAGCTAACAAGTATCGGAAACAGGACTGGTTTTGGTTGATTAGGAAGGTTGAGAAACGCCTAATGGTATGGAGTCACAAGTGGCTCTCTAGAGCTGGCAGATTAGTTTTAGTCAAAGCTGTTTTGGAGGCAATTCCGGTGTATTGGATGTCTTTGTCTTGGATACCGAAAGGGATCCTTGAAAGGATTAGGAGGATCTGTTTTAGATTCCTTTGGAGTGGACATAAAGAAGATCAGACTACCCCTTGGGTGAACTGGAAAAGGATTGCTGTTCCAAAAGGATTTGGAGGATGGGGTCTTAAGGACATTTTTCTGTTTTCAAAAGCTTTGGTTGCAAAGGGAGGGTGGAGATTGTTGAACTCTAGCAGCCTGTGGACCCGGGTGATAAAACAGAAGTATCTATATGGAGAGAGTCTTCTGGATTGGATTAGAAACCCCAGGAAGTCTCATGCAGGAGGCTCGGTGATTTGGAAAGCAATAGTTAACTCTTTTGATCTGATCGAAAACAATTTGGCTTGGGATGTGGGCAATGGGGAAAGTGTTTTGATCGGCAGGGACCCATGGATGGGCAGTTTTCAACAACATCTTCTTCCTCCTGATGTTATTGAGTTGTTAGGCCTTCAAGGGGTAGTCACGCTTAATCATTGAGCTGTTCCAAGGCTCAATGAACCGTGGAATCAATTATGGAGAAGGGATTACTCCTTTGGTTTGGGGGTACGGGAGACTGTCATTATGGAACAATACCTCCGAGAACTGGTGCGGGCTAATATTATACTTTCTGATCAAAATGATTCATTGGTGTGGGAGGCTGATCCGGGGGGAGTTTATAGTCCTAAGGCTGGGTATCTAGCACTTAGTGCAGGTTTGGATCAAAGGGAAGAAGTCTGGTGGTGGAGGCCTTTGTGGAGGCTTAAATGCCCAGCCAAAACTAAGCTGTTCATGTGGTGTGTTTTGAATAATAAGGTTCCTACGTGGGACGTTCTTCAGAAGCGCTCTTTTTAGGGTCCGGGATGGTGTGTATTATGTAAAAGGGAGCTGGAATCTACTCTGCACTTGTTTCTTACATGTTCCTATATTCTTGATGTCTGGAAGGAAATTACCATTTTGGTTGGTTTTAACTATCAGTGGGAAGGGGAAACTGTTGGGGAAGCTTGGGAATCATGGTGGAGGAGAACAAACCAGAAACAACATAAAATTTTACCTTTTTTGGTCATTTGGGGGGTTTGGATGCCACGTAATCAGGCTATTTTCAAAGATGTCTCAAGCATCCCGGCTATTACCGGTACTCTGTCAGTGGGCTTATTCAATTCTTTTCCGGAACATATCAGGACTGTTAGAGAACGAAGGTCATTAGCATGGGAACTAGATAGATCTATTCCATGGGCTTTCTTTGATGGGGCAGCCTAGAACAATCTGTGTGGTGGTGGTGATGTTCTTTATTTAACTGATTCTCATTTCTTTGTTATGTCTTTGGGGCTTGGGGGAGGCACAAATAATTTTGCCGAATTAATGAGTCTCAAAATGCTGCTGATGTTTGCTTTGGAGAAAGGGTGCACTGCACTTAATTTTCTTGGGGACTCTTTGAATGTTATAAACTGGATCAATCATACACAAGAGTGTAGGCATTTGAGATTAGCACACATTATATCTTCCATTCGGCAGCTCCTCCTTCGATTTGACACCTTTTCGTGTCGCCATGTATACAGGGAAAATAATCAGGAAGCGGACAAAGCTTCCAAGGAAGGGCTCCGGCTGGCAATGGGCACTTGGTTAGTGAAAGAAACAATTGAAGGCATTGTTCAGACTTTTTATCACAGGCCGTTCATTGAAATTATATGAATTGACAGTTTTTTGATGGTAAAACAGAGGCTGTTTTTAGTCGTGGGTTGATTTTTTGGTTAATATATTTACATGAACAATGATGTATAGCTGAAGCATAGCTTATTTTGTTATCAGTGTTATGCTCTTCCAGCATATATATGACAGCTGCTTTCTGTTTACCGATTTGGTCTTTTTTGATCCCGTTACAGTGGTACAGAATACTATTGATGGTTTATGTTGACTGTGTATAATCGGCTAATCGATCGATATGAACAATGTGTTAAGAAGCATATTGATATCGCTTATTATGTTATCAGGTGTATGCTCTTCCAGCATATATATGATAGCTGTTTTCTGTTTACCGAACTGGTCTTTTTTTTATCCCGTTGGCAGATCTTGAATCAACAGTGGGTTCAGAACATTATTGATGTTTTATGTTGGCTGTGTATAATCGGTTGATCGATATGATACTATATTTTGTGGAAAACTTTAATGTAATGATCTATCTAGCTACTTGTGAAAAAAGCATATGTGTTTGCTTTCTTTGCATTTATATTACATAAGACTTGGCAGTCTATCTATTGGATCCATTTTTTGGACTCTGGAATTCACCTGGATGTGAATATACTGAATGTAATTTTGATCTTGAAAGATGAATGAAATTACGCTTTTTTTTCTTGGAAAAAAAAAACACAATTAGTTGGCTGCAGTAATGAAGTTTATCAGTATTTTCAAAGTTTTAAATTTTTCGGAAATTTTGGGACTTTGACATCTCTTCTCCACTAATGCGCTACACAAGTGAGAGTGTGTGTGTGTCAAATGAGGAGCACCACACCTCTATTTATATTCATCCTTTCACTTGAATTAACTCATTCGACATGTAGGCTCGAGTTAATCATGTAGGCTCGAGTTACACATGTAGGCTCAAGTAACCACACTGGGGAGCTAATGACCCACCTTTACAAATAGAGGGGACAACCTCATGACTCTTATTAGTTCTTCCAATTAGAAGCATCGGGGTACAAGATAATACAAGTGGTTCTCCCGGTAGGACCATCGGGGACCACAAAATATACATATAGAATATTCTTCGAAGTTACAATATTTCAATAGCTACCTCCTTGATCGTGCCAGTGTTCATGAGATTTCAGCTCTCATCACTTGATTCCAGTATATGTCAGACATTTCCAACCATTATGGAGATCTTGATCCATTATATATCTTCAGCCTTCATGGAGATCATGATCCTTTGTATATCTTCATCACAGAGATTCTGATCTATTTATATTGTATGTGGTGATGACCACATATGTCATATTGTATCATGCCTATTCATGGCCATTGTACTCTTATGTATCCGGGACTGCTATATCTATTTGCAGTTATGTGCAGAGTTGTATCATTGTATAGTGTTGATTGGATGACTGGTTCTTCCACTGGGTTCTTCATCACTTCACTTCTAGGATGGACTTATAATGTATTTCGGCCATCGTATGACCCCTCTGACCTCACACATTAGGCGGCATCTGTTATATCTGATTTTACCACACATAGTGAATCACACTTTTATGGCCTTCCCTGTCCCTCTGCAGACTCCTTAGACCCCATGGACCATTTTTATACCTTTGATGTTTCCAAGATCATCCCTAAAAACATGCAAAAATTGCCATACGTGACTTTTAATCCCTTTCTCGCGTATATACGTGGATTTGACCCCTAAAAGCGCGTACATCGGGATGTGTACAAAAGGCCAAATTCTTTTGGAGTTTTCCTTGATGTGGATCCGACTCACTTGTCTCCTGGCCTTCCATATGCCTTGAGATCGCTCGGATTTGACCTTTCATTACCCCATTGAAGAGCTATATACGGAACCCTTTGGATACATTGAAGGCATGAGGAATTGAGAGCAAGAAAACTATAGTCCATTGTTGCCGGAGCTTATGCTTGAGTCTGCATCCCTTTGTCCCTTGGAGCACTTTTGTGTTCTTCCCAAGCTTGCCTTTTGCTTGTGAGCTTGCTATCGAGAGATGGAGGATAGAAGTGGTGGAGGCCCAAGTGGGGGACTCAGTTTTTTCGATTCGCAGACATGCTGATAGAGGTTGTATCTATTGTAATATTTGTTTTATATTAATAGAGATATATTTTCCTGTCCAATAATGTGTATTTGAATGAATATTTGATCCATGGATGATTTCAAATGCTTATATGTTATTAATTATGTATGCTAGAGTAGAGCTAACACAATTATATATAGCTTGCTTGTCTTGTTTATTGAATGTTGAGGAAGCAATTTATCAATTCAAGTTAGAGTTGGAAAGCTCAACGGGGATCTACATCAACTGTCCGGAATAAGGTACGAATTGAGATCCTTTAGTGTTAGATATTTGGTTTCTCTTGCATATAGGAAAGGATTGATTTCTGGAGTCAAGCTGTCTGTTGTGGTACCCCAAGCCATAGGAATTTCTCTCCGTAACACCCATCACATACATATTAGTAGTATACTGTCATTAATGCAAACATTATATCATGAATAATACATCAACTGAATATAAACAAATGCATAACAAAACAATATCATGAAATGACAATTGAATACTTATCTTTATTTGTTTCGTGGGTAGACTCCTTTCAGCTTCATCATCTTCTGATTTAGGTGCTTCCCTTCAAATAGATTGGTCAAGGAATCAAACATCTCTTTAGGTGTCTTTAGGGAAGACACTTGTGGTATAAGGTGATCCTTGATTGAATCAACGATGATCTTCTTGTGTAAGGCTTTTAGCCTCATCTCCCTCTGGAACTGGAACCTCTCCACTTATGTAGTTGTCCAATTCATTTCCTTCAAGAACCAGTGAAATCCTATACTTCCATGCTCAAAAGTCTTCAACTTTACCAATCTTGTCATCAATCTGGTGTGATAGGTCATTTTGAAATGAGAACCTCAAATGTAAAATAGCAAAAGATTAGATCTTACTGATTTGAGGTGTCCGTACTGGTTCCGAATTTGGATGATCTAGGGTTTATCAAAGAAACCCTAATTTTGAAAACTTGGAATCTTTCTGATCTGATTGGATAGAAACATGGGCCTCTTCAAGGCAAGCTGTCCAATGTACTCCTTTTTCTGAAAACAGTGGAGGGAAGCTCCCGGAACATGAAGCCCTAGTTTTTCAATTTCTTCTACAAAAATTCCTGATATTGTTTCTGTGGTATCTCCAAAAGTATTGCTCCTCTATGTTTGAAATTTTGTATTGATGTAGCCTCATCTATCCTCTTTCCAAAACCACAGGTTTGAGTAGAATTGGTTTCACCAATAGGGACTTATGATATTTTTCCCAAGGTGACTTATTTCAGGATTATTCAACATAACAAACTTGTACGAACTGCCACGTGTCACTATTTCACCTTCAAGGTCTAAAACTTTTACCACAGAAAGTACAGTTCGTTCCATATCTATAACAGTTTGAGAAATTCCATTTGGACCTTTTTATCCCGAGATATATCAATTCTCCCTAGGTGTCCTGTTTAGGGATGAATCCTGGAAGGGGTTGGAACCCTAATTTATAGGAATCATATCTCCCAGAATATAGAGAATCTGAGGCTAAAAGTTTGACACAGGGTACATCAGGATTTTCTCTCTGTCCTGTGAAACTTCCAGCCCCTGAGACTTCTTCAATCCCGAGATACAGCGAATGTACCAAAACTACCCGTTTTAGTATTTTAGGGTTTTTTCAGGCCTGGGGTCAAACTAGGGTTTGACTTTCCTGGAGTTTTACTCAACCAAAAACTTTGACCTTGGTCTCTAAACTTCGATTTTGATGAGGAGATCAATCCTATGCTGGGCTCACTCAAAAATTCCTCTTTTGTAAAAATCCCTAATTTCCCGCAGCAAAAACTGAAAATGCCGGGAATCAAATTATGCTTCGACAGAAAGATGCGCCCTTTAATGGAGAGTTAGCCTAGCTTCCTTTTGTTGATGGATTGTGGAGAGAGACCCAAAAAGTAAGAAGCCCTAGCTTCTGCAACTGCACAGTGTCTTCTTCTCAGGTTAGCTCTGATACCATGTTAGATTTTTATCATTTAAGTAATATAATCTTAGGATCTTAACTGAGAGAATAACAAGCACAACAATAAATCACAAGAGACAATGAACACACATATTTTCCTCAGGGAAACCATAAAGGAGAAAACCCCGCAACTTCCTTAGAGATAGAATGAGCACCAAAAGTAAAACCCAAAGATACAAAGATGATCTCTGACAATTGATCTCTCTCTCACTTGTGTGAGCTCCTCTTCTCTCAGCTATGCGCTATAGCTGAGTGAGTGTGTGTGATAAATATAGAGTCTCACTCTCTATTTATACTAGTTTCTGACTTGACAGTTACTTACCAGGGCCAACATCTATAGGAGAGTCTAATAACCCTAGTTCCCCTCAATTGTGGGGACTTTGCCCCCCTGATTAACAAGGAGGGTTAACCTCAACTCAATTGTGGGGACTATTTCCCTGACTTACAATGGAGGGTTAACCTCATTGAATTTGCATGACTTTATTATATTAATGACTCTCCTGATAAGAACATCGGGGTATAATGAAATACAAATGATTCTCCCGATAGGAACACCGAGGACCAATCAAATACAATATATGAAATACATAAGTGAATACATTCTGAAGTTACAAATACATCAACATGTTCATAGAGGCTTTATTATTATTATCAAAAGCACATTGAAAATATGTACACATGCACAAACTTGCATAGTTATTCTCAGGATTTTCATGTTAGGAAGATAGATATTGATAGACTCAGGTTGGGAACTTTTGCTAGGCCTGATAGTATGAGTTTTTGTGATTGTTGTCACAGTTTTGTAAGAAGCTCAGATGACCTGGTGAACCTCAAGAACACCTATGCATGTACTCTATTCTTTTTTGTATATTAATATAATTTCACTATGGAACTTACAAAAAAACTAGAATATGATCGCTTGCGGGTTGTCCATAGTCTTTTAAAACTTCATTTCTATATCTATATGTTACTATTTTAGTGTCCTTAACATTGTAGATTTACAGGTTATTACAACAGATTTGAAGGACATTTACCCTCCAGAGGAAAGAGGAAATTCACTTGATCAACTTCTTGTTGTCCTCTTTCTTCTCTCGCTATAAGATTGGTTGTTGTCCCTAAATCAAACATATAAGAAAGCAATCTCCAAGAAGACTAAAAGGCATTATAAATCTCAGAAGAAAGTGGTTCTCACCACTAGTATTTTCATAGCTTGCTCCATTTCTTTTTTTGCATTTATTTCAAGTAACTTACATTAGTTAGACTATATTTGTTAGATTCGATGTTAGCCATGGGTACGGTTTTCCTATGTTTAGTCTTATAACTTGATATGGTAGCTTGACTTGAAGTTGTATCTTGATTTGTTCCTAGTTTCTTCTTTGCTATTTGCATTGCTTCTCCTTATTTATAATGGAGGGGATATTTTGCAATCCTTAACAAAGTGGCCATATTCATGTCATGCTTTGCATGTGAAAGGTAGTTGTTCATAATCCAAATTTTGAACATGCTTCCAATTATTTAGATTCAATAAGATTGATTCAAAGAGTCCTTTCTCCATATCGGCGTCCACAAAATTTCTTGCACATGCAAACATGTTGCCTTTGATTATGATTTGCCTATGTATTTTCCCAAAGAGTTAGCAATGCTCTTGAAGGGATCTTCATTCAAACATTGGAATGTCAAAATATGCAATCAAAACTACACTAGGACAACTAAGGGAACATTAATATTAGGATCAAAATATGGTGTCCATCGGTTGAGGTGCATACCCCTTGTTCCCATAAAGTACAATCCATTTTGAAATATGAGTTTGCTACCTTCTTTTGCCTTGAATAGAACACATTAAACCTTTTATTACAAAGTAGTAAGTGAGCTTTCCTTTGATCATGGCCATCTAGTTCTACACCCAAATATCCATTGATCTTGGTAAGGGCCAGAGGCTAATGAACTCCCCAACAAGACCTTTTTCAACCAAAGCCAAAGCTAAAGCCATGTGTCGAGAAGAGGCTGTAAGGAGGTTCACTTCAAGAATTTGATCAATCCTCTTGACAAAGTAGGATGGTTATAATTTTTGAACCACTTTCCCAAGGAAGATATAAGAACATGGAAAGCGATCTCATTGATGTCAGAGGACAGGGTGATTGCCCCCTCCTAAGTCTAGATCCATAGATAAAGGGAAAAAAGAGTGATGACAAGCTAGAAAAAATAAGTGGCCAAAGTTTGTTTAACAAATTAGAGAAAATATTTTAAATTTCGATTCAAATTAAATTCTACACATATTCACATCTTAAGAAGCTCCTTACTACATGACATGTACCTATATACATTTTTTAATTATAATTCAATTGTCATCATTCTTAAAAGGCTTGTTATTTAATTGAATAGACTCACATGTACCTATATACATTTTTTAATTATAATTCAATTTTCATCATTCTTGAAAGGCTTGTTATTTAATTGAATAAGTCTAAATTAAGCACAAGATAAAGTATATTACTACATGACATGTACCTATATACATTTTTTAATTATAATTCAATTTTCATCATTCTTCAAAGGCTTGTTGTTATTTAATTGAATAGACTCACATGTACCTATATACATTTTTTAATTATAATTCAATTTTCATCATTCTTGAAACGCTTGTTATTTAATTGAATAATTCTAAATTAAGCACAAGATAAAGTATATTTTGAATTTAATATACATATTTTTATTATATATATTATCCTATTTTTAACATTCTCTCAAAATAGTTGGAAGGAACGCATTGCTTATACCCACATTGGAATATATTTTGGGATCTCCTAGTTTTTCACCGTCAACTTTTCGAAGACGGCGAGATTGTGCCACGGAATGCAACTGGGAATATCTTTTGGGATCTCCTAGTTTTTCACCGTCAACTTTTCGAAGACGGCGAGATTGTGCCACGGAATGCAACGTCAAACATATCGTCGAACATTTTATGTTTTGGCGGTTTTCAACTTTGCCTTGTATAACTCACATTTTGTTGAGTGGACGAGAGGCGTTTTTTATCCGTCAGGACGAGTTGTTTGAGATTCACAGAAATGGCGGGCCTGGTAGCATACCCATGTAACCCGTCTCTATTCAGACCATCGCCTGTAAAAATCGACTTCCGTGGAAGCCGTTGGTGCCCTCCTATTTCAGCTGAACTGAAGGAATCCACCTCTTCAATTGCCACAGAAGACGGCCAAGTGGGAGGTTCCATGGGCGCACCTTCGTTTTCTGCCCCCCCGGGCTTTAAGCCTCCGGAGCCCCGCCGGTTTTACGTGAGGGGTGATAAATGGGGAGCCATACTGTCTGCTTCCATGGCATTACCCTTGAGACTCGGTTGTGGAGCATTTGCCCAGGGGTAAACTTTCTACTCTCATCTTCTACTTCATTATCTTCTGATATGAATTTCATTATTTATTCTCTGTCAAAACAAATAGAAATAAATTCTGACAATTTGATTACTTTACAAATGATCGAAATCAATAAAAATCTGTTCAATTCAGTCAAAACTGCCTCGGTCATTAAAATGAGGAACAGATACACGTGAAGAACCAAATTTAGGATAAGTTTGAACGGTCCCTTTGCACTTTTGGTCACCGTAATAGTAACTGAGAAGTACAACTTTTGGCCGTGGCCAGGAAATGCCATGGCAACCCCTTGCTCCGTAATGACCAAAAACCACTGTTTAGAACCTCAAAACGGCCCCGGAAATTTGGGACTTGAAAAATGTTAGAAAATTGCCAAGAAGATGGAGAACAGATGGAGAACTGTTGTAACTTAGTGGAACAAGTGGGTGGTCATCCGTATCCACTTGGATCAGTCCTCCACCTTTAGAGAGCAATGGTCTCCATTAGATGGGGAAACTTTTGCTGAATCTGACTCTTAGTGAGCCACTTTCCCTTGTGAAGAAGCTGATCTGCTTTGACGTTTCGGTACATTTGGATCTTCTATTGGTGAGTGGTCTTCATGTCAGTGGCCATGATCCGATTGACAATTGCTTGCTTAATGCAAACATGATTGAGTTTTGTAGGGGCCAAGTGCTTAGCTATCTCTAAAGCGTCCAAGAGAGGTGGAAAATCTGATCAAAGCAGTTCCACATTAAATATAGGGTGCAATTTGAGGAAAGGGAGAAGACGAAACTTAAAAGCATTCTTCCCCATAGCCTTGGTGATGGTGTAAGGGCCATATTGGAGTGGTTGGAGTTTTTGATGGGGTCTTGTGTGGCGCTCTTTCTGCAAATGCAACCATACCTTATCTCCCACCCAGAACTTGTGTGGAACTTGATGTTGATTGTGTTGTTGCTTATACTTATCATTTACTTTCTGCAAAATATTACGAACTTTCTCTTGGATGTGATGGATCCATTCAACAAATTTGGCTACTTGATCAACATCAATTTAAGTATGGGAGGAATCATTCTGTGTAGAAGCAATGGACAACGGTATGTCAATTGGGGCTAATGGTTGTGTTACTCGCCAGATTTTCTGTAGTGTGCCACATTAGATTGCCATAGAGGAGTCTTTTTCAATTGTAAAGGCCAATATTGGGGCTTGATTATGTTAAAGTGTTGGTCTAGTCATGGCAGGTCCTCTTGGTTTTCATTCCAGGAAGTGTTGTCTTAGTGGCATTGTTGATTGCCCTTGATGGGCGGAAGTCCTTCATCATGTTGGGCCATTTGTGCAATGGGTTAGTGTCTAGTGCTTCTTGGTATGATGCCTATGGGGCACATGGCTTAGAGGCTCCTAGCCAGATTTGTTTTTTATGCTTTGTAGAGGTGATTGCGCGTGTAAGGTTTGTCATACCTGTCTTAGCACACCTCATTATGCCCACTCGGACATATTTCTCTTGTGTATTGACCCTCTTCTTGGCCCAAGCATGCTAAATTGATGAAGATGCCCTCCTTTGAAGAGGCTCTATAACCTAAAGGAGGGTGTTGAGGGAAAAATCACAATGTTGGGGTTAGATGGGGCACGGCACCCTCCTCCTATGCTCAATATTTCATCCAAGATACAACAATTCATCATATTTTATCATTATTTTATGTTTTATGAGGTTTATTTCCCAACTTGTGGGTGACAAACCCTGAAAAACTCATTGAAAAATCATTTTATGTTATTTTAGACATTTTTGGTAGGTCGGCTTGTAAAGGAGGTTAAGTTGGCCTAAGTCACATAAAATAAGGCAACTACTCATTTTAACTCAAGATGATGGGATCAAATAAAGTCATTTCACTTTTTCTTTTTGTATACTTGGGATAGTGGTGCGCACCTCTCTTCTTGGCATCTTTTGAATCTTCAATGTGATATTTCTTGGTGTTTGAAGGTTGATACTTAATCTTGCAAGGCTTGTTTAAGGAAAAGGATTCTTAGGAGGTTACTCTTTTCTCCGTTTTTTTCGTTTATGGTAAGATCTCTTTTGGTGCACCATCTTCCCCCGCCGCTCACCCTGACCACTGGATCTTGATCCAGTTTCCATGTTCACCCACACCTATGCTCTTTATAATGTCCCTGGGTAGCCTCCGGTTCTTGTTACCAAGCCTCCACTCTCTTGTCACCTTTTTTCCCATCAAGATATTCGAGAAGTAGTTTGGGAGATGAGCACTAACAAAACAGTGAGCGAGGAAGGTTTTTAGTCAGAGTTCTTCAAGCATGGTCTTCTTACCCTGGATAACCTCCTAGCCTATCTATTTAACCATGCCGTCCATATAGGTTTCCCACCCACTTGGTCGCATCACATTATTCACCCGATTCATAAATTAGGGCCTAGTGCAAATCCAAATAGCTATAGAACGATCATGGTAAGCCACACATTTTTTAAACTCTATGCGACAACCCTACACATGTGGATTTCATAGGGTTCTGATCTCCACATCAGACCATTGATGACATCCTCACACTTTGGGCTATCATTGAGGAGGCACGACACCGCTCTTTGAAAGTCTACTACTGCTTTGTAGACTTTCAGAAAGCGTTCAACTTTGTTCCACGGGAGGCCTTATTCTAGAGGCGCAGAAGCATATGCATCTTCGAGACACTCCTAATTGCCATCATGCGCTTATATGAGTTGGTACTTGGTTGTCTCCATATTGTACACGGGATGTCAGACTTTATTAGGAGTACCGTTGGGTTTAAACAAGGGTGTCCTTTGTCTCCTACCCTTTTTGGTGTCTACATTTATGAGCTAGAATCCATTCTACATGATCATATCCAGGACGACTATGGGTGCCACCTACGCTCAGTCTTGATATCTATCATACTCTTTGCAAATGATGTGGTTCTCTTGGCCTCATCCCTAGAGGGTCTGCAAAGACAGTTGGATACTCTTGCACTCTTTTGTGATCTTCGACAGCTGATGGTCAACTTGGGTAAAACCAAGGTTATGATATTCAATGGGTCGAAGAAGGTATTCCTGGACCACCATTTCTTTTTTCTAAGGAGAGGAGTTCGAGATCATTGGTAGCTACACTTATTTGGGGGTATAGTTTTTTGGGCCTCGCTTCAGCACGAGACATGCTCTTCAACCCCAGGTCAACAAAGGGTATGGGTCCTTAGCCATCCTTGAGAGAGTGCTTCAGACACCATTTTCAGGACACCTCGTCCAAGATGTCTCTGACGGAGTCAAAATAATCATTAAATCCATTGTAAACCCTCATACATGCTCACTTATGACTTAGCCAAAATGCTAGGATGGGTGAGGTGGATAAAGAAAAGGCTAAGTTTAAAGGTATTGACTTATTAGACTTTAACCATATGATCTCTCAAAGTAATAGGGAAACAAGGCACCGCAATGACAACATGCATGATAAAAGACACTAGGGAAGGGAGGTGTCTCACAAATGGGTAAGGTGCAAAGGAGGTCTTCACTAGACTCTAACAAGTATCCTTTTTCACAATTTAATTGATTTGACTTGAACATTTCACATTTCATAAGATACTAGCCAACCTCCAAGGGAAGGTGCCCCAGATAGCCTTGTGGGCCCCAGATAATGACTCGGCCTAGCTTCGCTGCCAGTGAGCGTCCATAGCCCCGATGGAGTTGCCACCTTGTTGACTTGTAGGGGCAAATGGTCTTACATCATACAAATGATGAGTGATCATCCCTTGGTCACTGACTAGTTTTTTCAACTTTAATTTCATTCAGGCCTAGTGTTTAAAACACAACTAATCGTAGCTGGCCTTACATCCTATAGGTATAGCATTTATGCGATCCGATGCATTGCATTTTACAGAGAATGGCTTGTTCGAAGACCAACAAAGACACTTGTACACCTTAGAGCTGAGACACAAGTAAACATGGAGTCCATCATGCATAGAGGTGAAGGTGGGGGAATAAACTCATCAATCTAGCAAGTCCAAGTCATAAGTCAAGCATTGAAATAAAAAACAGAAGCAAAATGGATGTACAGAGAGAAGTGGAAGGTGATGCCAACATAACATAATTAAGGATAAGTATGTGTGAGGCAGGCAATACTAGTGAGCATGCATGATGGCGTTATACCATAGATCTTGTTACCAACTAAGTTGTACTTAGTCATACTTTCAAGCAAGCGGGCAAAGCTTGAACATGTTAAGTGTTTATCATCAGTGTTTTGAAGTCCATCAGGCCTTTAGTGGCCCTTCTTTTTTATTTTTCCCACATGTTCATACCTTGCGGGGATATTGTATAAAATGTGCTAGCAATACTACTTTTTGTAAAGAACTTGGCTTTCCTAGGACTTAGACATCAAGCCTGTTATTCCAAGGTGTTTTTGTTCCTTGTTAATTATGCACTGCTGAATACGTGTTGTATAGTTTTTGAGTTTTTCACCCGCTCCTCCAAAGATGGAGTGGTTGTCTTGGTGGTTAGGCCTTAGGAGGTTATTAAAGTTCATGTGTCAATGTATATTACCATGCTAGTGTTGAAATATATTGTAACTTCGAAGAATATTCTAAATGTATTCTACTGATGTAACCTATTGGAGATGTTTTATTTCTTCGTCGAGATGTTACTATTGTATTTGGTCATCATAGAGTCATGAGGTAAAACCTCTGTTGTAAGTCGGGTCAATAGAACCCTCCTGAATATAATATAATATTGTTTTGTGTCTTCCTAGGTGAAGTCGGCCCAGTAAGTTTGTTGGGGCCGACTTGTTAGGGAAAAAGTCAAGTGGAAGAAAGAGTATAAATAGAGGTGTGTTCCTCATTTGAACATACACAGTCACTTGTGTATAGCGCATAGGAGAGAGAGAGAGACATATTTGCAAGGAGAATGAGCACTTGTTTGGGGTTTTGTCTTTGTACTTTTGATACATCTATATAGAGGAAGCTTTGCTGGGTTTTCTTCCCCATGAGGGTTTCCCAGGATAAATCTTTGTGTTCTTTTGTGTGGCTGTGCTTGTCTTTCTTTCAGTGATCCTTTTGTATATGGTTATGATGCTATGATGCTAAATGTTATTAGATCTTGTATAACCATTAAAAGCTTAACATGGTATCAGAGCCATCCTGAAAGAAGTCTTTGTGCAGCCAAAACACTATTATATAGCTACAACTACTGAAGATTAAGGTTTCATGCTTGAAAACCCTAGAAGGCAAAAACTAGTCATGTTGGGACTTTCACTATAAATCGAGATTGAAGAAGGCTTAGGAGCTGAAACATTGATAGTTGAAGATGAAATCTTGCTGTATCCTGTGTAAAAGTTTCAGCCTCAGATTCGCTATATGATTCCTCCAACTTAGGGTTCCAACCTGTTATCACCAACCTTGTAGTTGCCTATGTAAGGTGGATCCAGGATGGATGGTAGAGGGACAAGCAACTAAGGAGGTGGAACCAAGACTGCCTAGACTCCCAAATGGATGGTTGTCACGCTAATCAAGGCAGCCTTCACTTTATGTTATCTAAGCCCAAGACAACAATGGGGAGACCCAGATCTGCTCCCGGTAGGAGAGATCAGACCTAGACACCAGATCAGATCAATAAGACTTAAGGTACATAAGGCGTAAGGTAATTGGAGACCTTAGATCTATGGATGGTGTCACTAAGTGTGCCACGGCTTTGGATAAGGGTTTTAGACAAATGAGGGTTGATCCAAAATGGAACACAGGTGACCTATGGGGTAAAAATTAGATCTAGGGTTGAGGTACTAGCAACTGATGAAGATATCCGCTGCCTTGGGAAACGTGACCAATGCAGGGAGGGCAAGGACAGTGTTGGGGCTATCTAGTACTGATGGATAGACTTGATGGTAGATGTGACAATATCAGAGATCTCGAGTCATCAGGGGAAAATCAAATTTGCAAGGAAAAGAGGCTAAAGAGGGGCTAGCGCTAGGGTTGGAGATCAGTGTCTGTTGGACCTAGGGTAATGGAGTCAATATCTGCCCAACGTTGGAGTGGACCCACCTGGGAAATGCCCTGATCTATGGGTCTAGAAGGTTATTTGGTCGGAAAATTCAGTCTAAAGGGGAGACCAGCAGTAAGGTGGCTAGTGCTAGGGTTTGGAGAGGCAGATCCTCAGATCTAGGAAAATTCAGAGACCATCAGCTTAGCGTTGGAGGGGAAATGGGATGGGGATGACCTGATCTACAAACCCAAGTCGGAAAAATGCCGAAAAAATCAGATTCGGGAAAAAGTCAGAAAAATGATGAGAAATGCTAAGATTCTGGAAGACAGTTTCTCAGATCTAGGGCCACTTGTTAGCCTTTAGCTCAACGTTGAAGGTGATTTGGAGTGAGGAGGACTCGATCTACAAACCCAAGTTGTTATTTTTTCGGAAAAATCAGATCTCGAAAAAAGTCAAAAAATCAGTGAGGGGCACTAGGGTTTGAGAATGCAGTTTCTCAGATCTAGGGCAAACCAGGCCAAACTAGCTCAGTGGTAGGGGTGAATTGGTGAGAGGGATACCCGATCTACAAAACCCAATAGTGGTTTGTCCAGAGATCGAGCGATTTATTTTTTAGTATTTTTTGGTTTTTTTTATTGTTTATGGATTTTTCAGAAAAATGAAGAAAAACATGTGTCAATGGGTTGAGATCCGGAAGAAAAGAACTAACCTGTAGATCTTACCTGGAAATCCTTGCAGATGCCTTGAAGGTGATGATCCCCGCTATCCCGATCAATTTGAGAAGATCTGTGTGATGTCTAAGCCCAACGTTTTGCTCCAAGTGACCAATGCGCCCTCTCTCCTGCCAAGCAAACGTCAACAATATCAGATTTGCCATATCACGAAAGAAAAGCTAGATCGATTGAAAAGTAACAAGATGTAATCATAGATCACAATGAAACTAATGAAAACCCCTTGATACAAGACGAAGCCAATCCAAGCGAGTTGAGGTCCCCTTGCAAAAACGTGCAAGATGAAGTCCCCCTTCTGTACGCAAGACAATGATCCCCCAAAAAATATAGATCTCACACAAATTTCCCGAATGCTAGAAAGCAAAAGACTTTCCAATCACCATCTAAGAACACCAGATGGAAAGGAGATCCAAAAAATATCCACAAGAAAGTTTTTCTATTAATTAGATCCAAGAGCCAAAGACCCTTTACAAATGAGAAGCTCTCTCCTTCAAATAGAAATGAGAGAACCAAAATCCTAACCACTTTCAAAACGAGCGGCTAAGATTAAAAGATATAAGTGTTCTAATCAATGGTTAAGATGAGCTCAACATACAATACATGGATCAATATAACCATAAAGTACCAAAGTGGACTAGATCACCCATAAAGAGGGTACCCCACTCAACAAGAAATAAATGAAGCATATGTTGGGTCCATGGAGTGTTAACTAACTCCCTCTGGGTGCCCCATGGCACAATAAAATAATATAATATTTTAATTTTTTGACTTTGTGCCTCCTTGAGGAAATCGCAATCCTCCCAAAAGCTCTAGAAAATAATATAAAAATGCCCAAAAATAGTTGTGGGCCCAATCAGGTGCTGCAATTGCTGGAGAAGGTGCGGAGGACATCACACTCATCATCATGACTCATCACATGTCATTTCTTTGCCTCAGTAGCCCAAATCGATTTCTTCAATAGTGATTTAATCATTTTTTAATCTGCCTCGAGAAACGTGCAGCTGCCAAAGCAACCTCCTAGGGTGCATGCGTTGTCAAATTGAGCCCACCAAGCTCTCTGGGATGGGGGTACTATGGTACAATCAAGTGGTTGCACCCCCTATGCCCCATATAGCGCCCTAGGAGATCCAATAAAAACATCTCCCTGCTCAGACACATCATCCATTGAAGCAAAATTGCATCAGAAGGGTAAAATGAGCCTGATCATCTCTGCAAGTGCCCGGAACTGAAAATAAGCTATCTCACTAGACTCAAAGAGTCCAAATCCATCTAGGGTGCATACACATACCCTTTCCAGATCTCTGCCTGATCATCAACAATATCCAATAGACAATATAATCCCCTGTAAATGACCAGATACCAATAATATAACTCAGACTATCATCCATCTGCTGCAAATGTTACAAGGCTAAGACATGCTCTACAAATCATTTAAGTAACAATCATAACAAGTAGAAGTCACCTCACTGGTGGTACATCAACCAAATACATTTATAGGGTTTTATTTATTATTACTCAGACCAGACTTTCAGGACTATACTCACTTCATAGTTGTAGTCAATTTGCTAGTGAAGGGTGAAGGCTGAAATTGACAAGGCTAGGGCAAAGGATGACTACCAACTTAACATCATGACACTTTGGATATGGAAAGGGAATACTCACTATAACCACATGCCGGACAAACAACAACACAGGGAATGGCAGTGCCTCACAAATGGTTGAGTTGTTCAGAGAGTGCTTATTCAACTTAGGCATCATGTCTACATCAAGTTTGATCGTTCATTAGGACCATCAATTTTATTTCCATGGCCTTTTTGGCCTATATGACCTTTTGGGGACTTCACCAGTGCTTAAAAGCACAACTAACTACAGCTTTCATCCAGGACATATTCAAATTTATAAGCTCAACATTATTTGGATATAGCATATATTTAACCATTGCTTTTGGGACCTTTTCTTATACCCTTCACGGAGTATTTTAGCATTTCATTGCTCTTTCCCTTTGCTTGTATATGTTAAGAAACACATTTTAGAATTTACATTTTCCATGGGCACATATATAAACATTTCCAATACAAGTAGTACATGAGCTTTCAGTTTTAGCCAACAACATCTCAAGTGACTAGGGGGAGTTTTGCATAGTGCCAAACATCGGGACAACCGACAAGAATGATTTAGGCATACAATCCAACTCACCAAAGGCAAGTTCTGTCACCAACTCAGAGCCGAGACACACTATAAACAGGGAGGTTTGTCCAGCAAAGGTTCTAGCAGGGAAAGGTCCTCCATGCCATAAGTCAAGTAGTAAGTCGGGTAAAAAAAACTGGAAGATAATGGATGGGTGGAGACAATGAAAGATGAAACCAACACTAGCAAGCCAAAGAATGGTGGGAATGACTACCTCTATTCTCCCTAGGGAGGGTAAAACCAATGAGTATAGATCAAGAACTTCCAAGTCTAAGTAGGGACACCAATACATAATACAAATACATCAAAGTCCATATATTTATGATCGCCAGATCATGACACTAAATGCTAGTATATGTCACAAAGATGAGTATAAGAGCAATCATAACCATAACACAATAAAATAAAAGCCGAGTCATAACCATGCAAAAAATCCATCTGAACCATCATCTGTCCAATGAGAAAACACTAGAACCAATTTGGGCATCACTAACTGCTCTGCAAATGACTGAATGGCTACATCAGTCCTCGAATCTGAGTGTCCTGAGGCTCGGTTATGACATGGGAGAGTATAATAGTCCACTAACAAAATAATGATCTATCAAAACTGCTCATCTCAGCATCTCATATGTAAGAGATCTGGCTGAAAAATGTACTGTATCTGAAAATTAGAATATGGTAGCCTGGCTACTATATATGTGATAACACAACCTCTCCCAGAATTCAGCCTTAAACTGGTGACCTAGGGAGAATTGCTATATCTCGGGATAGGAAGGTCCAAATGAAATTTCGCAAGATGTTTTAGATAGGGCACAAACTGCAGTTTCTGTGGTAAAAGTTTCAGACCCTGAAGGTGAAATAGTGACACGTGGCAATCCGTACAAGTTCGCTATGCTGAACAGTCCTAAAATAAATCACCTTGGGAAACTTTGCATAAGTCCCACTTGGTGAAACCAATTCTGCTCTAACCTATGGGGTTGTAAAGAGGACATACCAGGCTACTATAGGAATAGGTTTTAGACCTTGAGGAGCAAAAACTTCAAAGCTATCGCAGAAACAAGATCAGTCAATTCTGTAGAAGAAACTGGAGAAAAAACTAGGGCTTTCTGTTTCGGGTACATCCCTCCACCAATCAATTGAAAAAGGAGGACCATCAAACTCGCCCTAGGAGGGCGCATCTTTATGTGGAAGAAGTTTCTCATTTTGTGGATTTTCAATTTTTGACCTAACACTGCTGCCAGGGAAAACTAGGGCATCAAATATTTTGCAGTTCTGTTCACTATTGTAGGAAAATGAGTATGCTGCTCAGCTCGCCTTGTGAAGGCGCATCTTTCCATCCAATCAAATTTGAAAGATACCTAAGTTGAAAAATTAGGGTTTCTCTATCAAACCCTAGGTCCACTAGAAGCTGTATTCTAGAAATGCTTTCAAGCAAGCTTCAAGTTGAGACAATTTCATTGGTAAATTCTATCCTCTCTATTTCCATTTGAGGTTCTCATTTTTTATCATGATGACAAACAATACCAAGCTTGAGAACAAGCTTGAAGGAACTGATAAGCTCTGAGCATGGAAGTATAAAGTGCTTCTCATACTTGAAGAAGCATGACCTGGAGAACTATGTCAAAGAAGAAGCTGCAGATCCTGAGGGAGATGAAGACAAAGCAAAAGGACTTAGTTAAAGTCAAAGGGATTATTTCTGCCTCCATTGGATATCCCAAGGATGTGTTCGGTATGAAGGAAAGAATATCAACAGGAAGGTGACATTGAGGAACCAGCTGGAGAATGTGAAGATACAAAACTCAGAGACCATGCAACCCCACTTCACAAGGATTTCTCAAATCAAAGAACAACTTGAAGCAGTCAGAGAGAAAGCAAGATTGTTATGGCTGCCTTGAATGGCCTCCCAAGATCACGGGACTCATTCAAAGATTATGTGCAAGAAAGAAGTTGATCTCTTTCAATAGACTATGGAAAGAATGCACACTAGAAGAAGCTCGATTCATAACAAGAGAGAAGAAGATGGGAGAAACTGTTGATCAAGCTCTCACTCCAGAATAAATCATAGAAAGAAGGAGAACCATCATCACAACAGTAGACAAAAGGAATTTAGAAGAAATCCTTCCAACATTCGATGCTACAGTTGTGATGATAAGGGACACTACTCCAGAGATTGTCCCAGAAATAGAGGCTTCTTCAAGAAGAAGTCAAATAAGAAAAGAGATCATGCTCACACCGTTGAAGATTCCTCAAGTGATGAGGAATATGAATTCTATCGGTGAAGACAAAGATCATACTCTTATCCATTTCAGTATTTGGATAAGAAAGTGAAATTAGTGACACTCATAACCAATACATAGATTCCCAGAATCAATAGAAGGCTCCAGGACATAAGGATCAAGAAGGAATCTACCAAACAAACAAAGATAAGTATTTGAATTGTCTTTTCCTATATATCTAGTTGCTTATGTGACATTGTTTAGTTGTGTACATATCTATGAAATGTATTATGCATGATAGAATGTTTGCATTAATAAACAATATACTACTAATACGCATGTTATGGGTAAGTAGCCTATGGTGCTATACAACACTCCATTGCTACTTATCTAGAACGAAACCTCTTTGATGACATATTGGGATTAGTGCATAATCTCAATTTGTTATGGTAGAGATGGAAGTCATTTGGAAAGTTTTCGTGTATGGATGAATGTTGTATTGGCTAAAATAGTTGCATTATTATATTTTTTATGCATAAGAATTTGTCATTATGAATATGTCTTATGAAATGTTTCTAACCATGCAACTGGTGCATTTGACTTGTAGGAAAGGTCGCATACAATCTCCTACAAGAAAAGAAGGATGAGACTTGTTCCGGAGAACAAGTGACGACAGTTCAAGATTCACTCCAATAAACATACATGAAGATGAACTTGAAGCTCCCAGGGTCAGAGACACCGCGACAGAAGAAAGAGCTCTAGAAGAATTTAAGAGAGCGGTAGATCCACCTCGAGAGATGAAGACCACCTTGGGCACGAGAGATAATTCAAGATGAAGAAAAGTATGACGGGACTTCCAACTAAAGTAAGGGGCCTCAGATACACTCTAGTTATGTGGCACAACTAAGGGACATCATTGATGCAGACCCTTCCAGCTATGAAGAAGTAGCCAAGGAGAAATGGAATAAACTATGATCAAAGAGTACCAGTTGATCATGGGAATGATGTCTAGGATGTGGTTTCGACACTTCTCCAGTGAAGTAGAAGTATATTGAGCAAAGAACCACATGTGCAGAATAGGCTTTGTCAGAAGGCACCCATAGATAAGCACATCTAGTTACATAAGGAGCTTGAAGATCACCTAGAGTGATGAATATCTTAACCTTTGCTACAACGTTGATGATGGAAACCTATAGAAGACAACAAGCTCACATATGGGTGTGTTGCTGCTACAACTGCTTCCCCAATTTTTTTACATTTTAGGGCCCCTCCTTCCATTTTTATTTTTTACACTTGTTTCCCAGTTCAGGTTTATCCTCCTTGCATACCTAGTCTTTCTTGGAAGCTCGAGCAGAAGGATTTTCCTAAGCCTGAAGTGTCATTTTGGTAAAAAAAATCCTTAGGCGCGACCTTGGAAACATGCCTTACATAAAAGGTCTGCTTTTTGCACAAATCCATGGTTGAGAATCACTCCGACATAGATCAATGGTCTATGAAATAGCAGAAGTGGAAAAGATCAAGTTTCGGTTGTGAAAAGGTGTAAAATCCACTTTTCGATTTCCATAGATCAAGATCCGACGACCCAAAAGGTTTCTGCGCAAATCAATAGCTCGGAAAGGTGGAAACGGAAAAGAAGAAGCGGAAAGATCAAGGTTTGGTCGTGAAGAGTTTAGATCCCGACTTAAGCTTTCTGCAGATCGAGATCCAACGGTCATGGAGGATTTCGCACAAGATCAACGGTCAAGACATCGCGGAAAGGGAAAAAGCAGAAGCGAAAAGATAGAAGTTGATCTCGAGAAAGTTGAAATCCCGCTTCTCGATATCCGCAACCCATAGCTTGATCTCAGATCTACGGTCCAGAAAGCTTCCGCGAAGATCGAAGGTTCGGAAAAGAAGCAGAAAGCGAAAGGCGAAAACAAATAAATTTGGTTACGAAAAGTTAAAGTTCTGCCCTATGACAATTGAAGTCCACCGTTGATTTAGATCTAACGGTCCTTCAGCCATTTTGCCAATGAACTAGCAAGGGAATTAATTGTGGGAGACAGGAGTGACGTCCTTTATGAAAATGGGTTGGTAGCAGATTTGGAATCTGCTCTTCATTGAGCGTTGTATGGACCTTTGGCCGCGTGTTTTTCTAGTTGGGAAAGGCCCGTATAATTTTTTATTTGTTTGTTTTATGAAATCGTTTGTATATAGACAGGTGGGCGGATAAGAAGCTTGGGAATCTCTTGGGTGACGGATAGAGATAATATAAATAGGGGTGCAGAGCACGATAGAATGGACTTTTGGCTGGTGAAGAGAATACTGGACTATTTTGTAAAAGAGCTAACTCTTTGCTAATAAGAAGGATCAATTTACTGGAACAAAGTCCTGCACAGAGATTTAATTAGAATCTGTGGAATGCATACTGTAGAACTATTTCTTCTTGCTTCTGTACATCATCCAGTGAGATTGTTCTAACCTCCTGGAACTATTTCCTTGGTCATGAATGGTCTGCTGTTTGTATAAATGTCTGTGTTAACAGGGTAATAAATGGTTTAATTATATCAGAGCTATCTTTGGTATTCTTTCTGCTGTGAATGTGATTATTGTGTTGGTACATTTATCTATTAAACTTTTATGAGCATTTACAGTATATTACTCTGAACTCTAAATTTTCTCCTTGGCAGCGGATAGAATAGTTTAGTTTTAGATCTAGATTAGACCTACATTTAGCTTAGGCATCTGCATTTCATTCTTTAAACAAAAATCATATAAACGGTGGAGTGGGTCGTAACCAGTAAATGATTTAAAGAACTTAATCTACGGTAGCCGAAACCGTGAACTAGACGGATTCCCCACACCAAACGGTGGACGATTTGATTGGGATTGTTTATCGGGGAGAATCCCTACGGTTTGATACCTGGGATTTTTCCAGGCATCAACAGGGTGCAAGAGGAACTTTTCAACAAAGTTCAAGATAAAGGATCTTGGTATCTAGTGACCTGAGATGGATACATAGAAGATGAACAACAAAGGATGCTACCTATCACTCTAGTACAGAATGTTTTGATACATATTGTACAAAATACAGAGGGAGGATGATGCTCCGCTTCAGGGGAAGTGATTGCAGAAGATCTTTGAGTTCAACATGGTACGATAGGATGGACAACTTCTTAATGGACTAAGGCTTTACCAAGAGTAAAGTGGGTTCCAACCTTTAAGGTTGAATGCAGAAGACTGGATATGTTGATGACTTGACATGATGAACTCATTGTAGATGCAAAGAGGAAGTGCTGAGTATAGAAAGAGAACCTCGGGATGTTTGGGATCGGGTATGATCTCATGAAGAGGCTGAGTTCATTGCAACATGTTCAGCTTGTAGTGAAGCAATGTAGCTTCGCAAACTATTGCCAGGGAAAGTATGTTGTGGAAATCTTAAAAGGATTTGATATGTTGGATTGAAAATCCATGACCACACCCATGGATACCAACCTGAAGTTGTTGTCTGATGAATCATCAGAATTAGTGGATGTGACTCAGTAAAAACAGATTATTGGGTTGTTGATGTATCTGATGAATACCGGGCCAGATATATGCTTTGTTGTGAACACCCTTAGTTAGTATCTAGTTAAACCTAGACGTGTTCACTTGATAGCTGTAAAGCATGTGATGAGGTACCTGAAAGGTACGATAGACTTTGGACTATACTATGATGGATATCATGACTACAGATTGTATGGTTATACAGATGCAGATTGGGCTGGAAGTACCTTAGACAGGAAGAGCACCTTAGGTGGATGTTATTGTTTGGGATCTGCCATGATCTCATGGTTTAGCAGGAAGCAATCCAGTGTTGCTCCCAACACAGTTGAAGCAGAGTATATAGCAGCTTGTTCTGCTAGTTGTGAAGCCATATGGCTTCGGAAGTTGATGTCAGGTCTATTTGATCTGGAGCTGGATACCACAGTGATTCTATGTGACAACTAGAGTTGTATAAAGATGACGGAGAACCCAGTGTTCCATGATAAGTCAAAGCACATAGAAATCCGGTATTTTTATATACGGGACATGGTACAGAAGGGAGCTATAAAGCTCCAATATGTGAGTACCGATGAGCAAGTTGCTGATGTGTTGACCAAGCCTCTGTCTTGATTAAAGTTTGAATACTTCCGTGACAAGCTTGGTGTAGTTCGAAAAGACCTTCCTTGTAAGGAGGAACAATTATCATGATGTTGCAGACTTTCCTCATAAGGAGGAACAGTGATGATGATGCTATAGACTTTCCTCGTAAGGAGGAACAATGATGATGATGTTACAGTTCCTCGCAAGGAGGAACGATGATGATATGGATCCTCCTTGAAAGGAGGAGCAGGTTGATGATATGGACCCTCCTCGAAAAAGGGGGAGTAGGTTGATGATATGGACCCTCCTCGAAAAGGGGGAGTAGGTTGATGATATATGGACCCTCCTCAAAAAGGGGGAGCAACTTGATGATGTGGACCCTCCTTGAAAGGGGGAGTAGGTCGATGATGTTGCAATAGGATTGCATCGTCCTTGGACTTATGTCCTAAAGTGATAGGGATTGATCATCCCGTAATTGGATCTGTGGACTTATGTCTTCGTGAGGCGTGAGGATTGCATTGTCCTTGGACTTATGTCCTAAAGTGATAGGGATTGATCATCCCGTAATTGGATCGGCGGACTTATGTCTTCGTGAGGTGTGAAGGATGCATTGTCCTTGGACTTATGTCCTAAATTGATAGGGATTGATCATCCCGCAGTTGGATCCGCGGACTTTTTTCTTCGTGAGGCGTGAGGATTGCATTGTCCTTGGACTTATGTCCTAAAGTGATAGGGACCGATCATCCTGTAATTGAATCTGTAGACTTCTGTCTTCGAGTAAGTGGCTCAGGATTGCATCATCCTTGGACTTATGTCCTAAAGTGAGAGGGATTGACCATCCCGTAAGTGGCTCAGTATTGCATCGTCCTTGGACCTATGTCCAAAAGTGATAGGGATTGATCATCCCGTGATTGGATCATGTGTGTTGCAGGTTATGTTGTTGCTGATGAGGATGTTGTTGGTCGAAAGATCAAGTATTGCTGCAGATGATGATGTTGATCGAAAGATAAAGTATGGCTGCAGATGATGATGTTGATCGAGAGATCGAGTGTTGCTGCAAAGGATTGAGCGATCGAGTGTTGCAAAGGAACGAGTGATCGAGTGCTGCAAAAGATGAAGATCAAAGATGAAGACTTAATGTTGTAGAAGATGATGTTCCAGTGCTGAAGATGTTCTCGTAATTGTTCCAGTTGTTGATGATTGTTGAAAACTTCCAATGACGTATAGATGTATCACCTTGATGATGTTGTAGATGCTCTCTCTCATTGCTCATACAGTGGATGTTGTTGTTGTTAGTAGAATACTCTTGTCGTTAAGGGGGAGTGTTGAAATATTGTAACTTCGAAGAATATTCTAAATGTATTTTACTGATGTAACCTATCGGAGATGTTTTATTCCTCTGTCGGGATGTTACTATTGTATTTGGTCATCATAGAGTCATGAGGTAAAACCTCCGTTGTAAGTCAGGTCAATAGAACCCTCCTGAATATAATATAATATTGTTTTGTGTCTTCCTAGGTGAAGTCGGCCCAGTAAGTTTGTTGGGGCTGACTTGTTAGGGAAAAAGTCAAGTGGAAGAAAGAGTATAAATAGAGGAGGTGTGTTTCTCATTTGAACACACTCACTCACTTGTGTATAATGCATAGGAGAGAGATATATATATATCTACAAGGAGAAGGAGCGCCTGTTTGGGGTTTTGTCTTTGTACTTTTGCTATATCTATATAGAGGAAATTTTGCTGGGTTTTCTTCCCCATGAGGGTTTCCCAAGATAAATCTTAGTGTTCTTTGTGTCGTTGTGCTTGTCTTTCTTTCAGTGATCCTTTTGTATATGGTTATGATGTTATGATGCTAAATGTTATTAGATCTTGTATAACCATTAAAAACTTAACAACTAGACATTATTTTAGAGTCATATGAACATGTGCTAGGTCCCCTTAGGTTTATTTTTAATTCTTGCAAAAAATATTTTTTCACGTAAAAAAAAGGTGATTTTTTTTAATGTTTTAACTAAAAAAATGTAAAATTCCATAAAAGTGTGGCTAGGGGCCAAATTTTCCAAGGGGGTGCTTGTTTTCTAACTCATAGGACCCACTTTACCCCAAAAGCCACTTTTCTAAGTATTTGAGTGATTATTTATCACTTAAATAATAACTTTCTAGAAAATTCAAAAAGACCAAATAAATGGCCATAAAGACATAAAAAGACAAAAAATCAACATAGAAAGACATCAACATACATAAATCGAAGGTTGTTTGAAGTCAAATCGGGACGATTTCAATCGAGATCAAAGGAAGGAGAGTTTGCTCCAAGTAGAGGGGGCACATTCAACATGTGGCATCTTCAAGATGGATGGGTGATATTTCCAAGGATAAGGGCGCATCTCATCTAGAGAGGTGGTGCCATCTACATGAGTTCAACTCAAACACGGTCCCTCTATTATCTCCATTTGCCTAGTTAACTCAAGTTGAATAATGCGCCCCCCTTTGGCTCATTTCTCTATAAAAGCAAGCTCTATCTCTCTTTTTTCTCATGGTTAGAGGACCGAAGGGCTTCTCTAATTTGTATTGTATTGGATTACCGTTTGGAATAAAGAAGGATTTGGAGGAAAAACTATGGTGTAATGCTTTTCATGTGTGGAAATTAATTGTCAAGTGCTTATGAGGGATAACCTGTCTTATTTTTATTTGCTTTCTATTTGTTAGCTGTGGGCCTTGAAGGGGATCTCTCTCCCAGTAGGGTAAGAGATTATTCTAGTTTGATTTATGCTCTTACTACTTGCTTGTCGTAGATCTCTTAGAGGTGCATGTATTTTAAGTTTAATTGCATGCTTTCTAAGTTCTTCTTTCGGCGACACCTCTATTTTAACCATTTATTTGTGGAAGGATTTCCAAATTGTAGGTAGTCTCAATTGGAGAAGGGATTGATCTAGGTTGCATCTTCTTCATCTTCAAGTTCATGTTAAAGACATTGTCCCTTTGCGTTCCACTAAAGCAAACTCCACGACCCAACATTCCAAGGCTTCTAGTGCTCTTTCTATCTCTCTCCTTCATCTTTTCTATAAACTCTTTTGGGTTACGGTTCTTGCATACTTAGTCAAATTAGTTTCTTTTCAAGAATATCTAAAGCTAATTTGTTTAGGCATGCTTTATGTTAACTAGATTTAGTTTCTCAAGGCTTATCTTTAATAGATCTAGTTTTCTTTAAGTACTTGTGCATCATTTCTATCTTTAAGTACTTAAATATTTTATGCTTTTAACTTCGTATCTAGTAATCTACGTGCTTTCATTGGATTCCTTTTAAAGGCTGTCAAAGACCCTAAGAAAGTTGGTCTTACAAGCCAACTTTTCTTAGTTATTATTTTTCTTAGATCTAGTTTTAGCATAGAAAATTTTTGCTATTTTTTCTAACTTGTCCAAATCACTTTCCAATTGATTTTGGGCACTTGTTGCCACTAATTAGTATGTTGTTTTTTGGACTTTGATAGCAGGTTTGGAGGCATTTGGGCATAATTTTGACAATTCCAAGAGATCCAAAGATTGCCTTGAAGCCCCTCTTCTATCTTCTTAACATCTTCCTCTAAAACATTGTAACCTCTTTTCTCCGATCTTATAAGGAGAAATAGGACTTCTTCAATCATTGTAAATCCATAATAAAAGTGAAGCAAGTGGGCTCCCAAAGAGCCTTGTGTCACTTTTTCATGCTGTAACTTGCTTCTTTATTTTTGCTAAAATTGACTTAATAAAATCAAACATGGCTTAAAATTAACAGTTTGCTGGTTTCATTTCAACGATGGACCCCAAACTCACTTAGGACTAAAAAATTAAACAATTTTGTTTTATGTTTCTTATTTGCAAATAAAACAAACCCCCATGCTTTCTCAAATTATTGCACTAGTTGAAAAGGTAAAAGACCTGAATAAGTGGTGCATGGAAAAGAGATTCTCGGGGTATTAACTTTAACAAGAAAACATCCTAAAATTCATAAAAGTAACCAAGACTCTTCTCCCCGTATGCTTTAAATCTCTGCGGCTTGACCAACTAGTTTATCACACTAGAAAGGGACTAAGTGGCTAGTAATTACTTCACTTTCTCATTTAACCTCCCCGAAAGTGACAGAGAAAGTGAAAACTACTAGATAGCGACCGCGAGCCCCCGTCAGGCTGCACCCTTGTTTGGTGTAATGTTGGACACACCCTCACTACTCTGATCTAGCACATTTTCTCGTGTGGAGCCACACTTGGTGAGTCTAGATACATTTCCCGTACCTTCTTGGTACATTGGGAATCACCCTCCCGTTAATCAACTCATCTTTTAATAAACTAAAACTGACCACGAACAATTTGCAATACATTCACGACAACAACACTTTATTCTTTCAATTACATTTTGGCACTGATCTATTTATGGTTATCATTACAAGTCTTTTGCTTAAATCTTGTGTTGAATGGTTATGATCATTATTTGCTGTTGTTTTAATTTCATATTGCAAAGGCCTTGCTTTCAGTAATCATTTTCTAAACTCCTAAATAAACTTTCACATCCGTAATCCTAAAGCTTAATAGCCTTAGTAACTTTTAGGGCCTATCCCCGTTGGATTCGTTAGGAGTTTGCCTAAACGGATAAGTCAAGTTTCAGGTGATAGCACTTGACTCGAGACTTGCCCCCAAGGACGCACTTAGTGGCTTGAAGATTTTTGCCATGCCAACCCCGAGGTGTGTGACAGGTGGCAACAAATCCTTTTACTACTCATGACACAAGTTTGAAAAACATCCAATATAGCCCAATACCACTATCAGTAAAACATCTATAGTCATAGTTATTAAAATAAACTATAGAGACAAATAAAACATCCAAATGCATATGTATACCTGCTTTGTCATATACTTGTCTTTGGAATCACCTGTAACTGTGTATGGGCAAGGAAATACAATGGCTGCCTGCTCCATAAAGTGAACCATTACTGAACCAAAATCATCTCAATGGGGTCGTGCAGGGTTAGTCATGACAAAACGGGGAGCTGTTGCTGCTGGCTCTCAATATCATGTACCACCTCAATGATCTCAATGATCCTCATCAAATATAAAAGATTGGCTCTGATATGGGACAAAAATGGTCTGCTACATCATGGTAGCTCCAATTACTATGAATGTAATAACAGGTACCCTGCCACTTGGACCTCTATTGCTAGTTCCCATACAAAACTGAGCTTTTGTCACCTTTGCACACGTTAAAACTTTAGGCAATTGGAAGGGAAGAATGGGAGGATTGGGAGGATTAGGATCTTTTGATGTTTATTTCTTCCCATAGTGGAAAACATTGGCATCAACAAAAAATCGGCAAGGGTCTAGAAAACATCTTCTCGGCAACATCGACAAACCGCGGGAAATATTGAAAAACACAAAAGATATTCATTTAATTTAAGCATATAAAGCAACAATGACATCAAATAAATACATTGGCACATAAATATAGAAAAAACACTGATATATATCATGTAGTCATGCCAAATATAATATGAGACATAAAATTCGATACTGAAAGTCTGAATATAGTTGTCCAGTAGTACTCAAAAGCATAGTTACATATATCGGCGATATATCGCCGACATCGTGATATATCGCGAGTCGATGGGGTCGGCGATATATCGCCGCTAATATATCGCGATATATTCCGATATTATCGCGAGTCGATGGAAAGTGTCGGCCTGCTGGGTAAAAATTAAAAAAATTTGCCGTTAAGAGGCCGCGGACGGGTTTTTTTTGTTCATTTGGACATTTTGGCTTGGAGGAAGTGGAGCTCTGACGTCTTGGGCGATCTTGGGCGATTTTCTACAAGAGAGGAAGGGGGCAATCAAGTTTCCACAGCATTTAATTAGGTATGTATTCTTAACTTTAAACTTTCATTATTTTTTATTTTGCTTGAGATTTGTTGGTTAATGTAGATTTAATGTAGGGTTTAGGTTTAGATTTAGTGTAGGGTGTAGATTTGCCATTACAATCATAGCCTATAGGGTTTTAAGTAGGCCACCCTCCCATTTCTTTGAAGTTTGAATGTTTTAAATTTTTAATAATTTCATTGTTTTCAAATTTCAAGAATCAAAATTTTAAAGAAGAACATTTTAAAATTGATTCATTTTTGTTTGTTTGTTGTGGCAATGTGGCATAGGTGACAGTGGGCATAATGCCAAAGCCATTGGATCCAATGTGGGAGTATGGGCAGCCAATTGACCCTAATAATCGGCAAAGGTTGAATTGCAAACTATGTGGGAAGGATATTT
>LPNX010128458.1:232776-294507 GCA_001517045.1 Pseudotsuga menziesii
TAACTTTGCGAGTCAAAAGTGGGAAACCAATGGTCCAATACAAAATGACATCACAAAACTAGCAGCTAACTATCTGTCTCTGAAATCAATAGAAAAAGACTAACAAGAGGCTGGTATATTTTAAATTGATATTTAGTTCAAGTTTCAACTTCAATAAATTAATAAACAACTATCGAAAAGTTTAACTATTTATATACATAAATTTTAATAACTATTTAAAAAATAATAATATCAAAATCATTATTTTATTTTATTTTGAATTTTAAAGAAAAAAGTTTAACAATTTATATACATAAATTTTAATAATTATTTAAAAAATAATAATATGAAATTTTTTATTTTATTTCATTTTACATTTTAAAGAAAAAAGTTTATATATATATATATATATATTTATTTATTTTAATAATTATTTAAAAAATAATAATATCAAAATGTTATTTTAATTTATTTTACATTTTAAAGAAAAAAAATTAACGATATTTCAAATCTATTGTATACGGATGAAATAAAATTTTGGTCTTTGGACCTTGCCGAGCGGAATAACAAGATCCACGTGAGCCCGACAAATGCACAGTTGTGATCCGATCTGTTTGATAGTCCTCGTATATTTAAGTGGCTTTAACATTGTGTTTAAAATCGTTTTTGGGTTAACTAGTGTCACTGGCAGCAGTCGTGAGGCATGTGGTGAGATGGGTGTCCCACGGTAGCCAAAGTGTTTATGCAACGACAACTGCTCCATTGCAACAATACACGAAGTGGTAACAAAAAAAATGACCAAATCAAACCCTAAATCGTCGTTAACGAACCCAGAACAGAAGACGCAGCGTGGTTTAGGGTCGTGGCACGATTTTTTAGGTAAAATCGCGATTTTTTCCTTCACCGTGCGATTTTCAATTTTTTCGCCAGAAAAAATCGCCGGCCCGAAAATCTCGTGATTTTTCGGGACATCGGTGAAAAATCGACGATTCTTTTTTCTATGTTTCTTCCTCAGCCTTTCCACACCCAAAATATATATAGAATCCAATTTTGGTCTATACTTGGGAGGAGTTGTCAAATTTGGAAACACGGTTGAAATCCACCCGACCATGGGATCCCAAAATATAGAAATTCCTTTTAAGTCTTGCAGTGGCTCTATGGGAGAACTTGTGAAATAAAGAGAGACAAAGGGTGAAAATGTCTTGGACCTATGAACCTGAAAAATTGAATAAAACATACTTGAGTTGGGTGTAGAGACCACGGGGGGATTTATGGGAGTTGGAAAGCACAAACAAAAAGAATCCCTTGGCTATGTGAACTCAAAAAGATCATTAAACGGGGCTAAAGGAATGCCTTTTGGAATTCAAAAGTTTGTGCACTAAGGCAAAGACTTGGGACTTATTCATTCATCTACATGAAGCAAATACAATAAGACTATAAAGTATACCAACATTTTGGGAATGCAAAGAGAAAGTGCATAAGTCTATGATTCAAAATCCCTTCAAAATCAAGCAGGCCCACCAAGAAGGAAATGGACTAAAACTAGAGAATCTCACTTTTGTCTCCCCTGCTGTCACTGTTGTCACACTGCTTGCCTTTAGATGACTGATATTGCCTACCACTTGACTATGTTCATACTCAACATCAGGATAGCCTTCATAGACTGCTGAGTGACCTCTCGCTACTGCTATGCATTTTGTGATTAAATGGAAATTTGCTTATTGCTGATAAAATATGAAATTTAACTTTAGAACAATACCTCAACTAGAGTTATGAATTTTCCTCACTCAGAATTCACAAATTTCGTTGCCTCTGAATTGGGTTATCTCCCAAAACATTACACTGTAGGTGTTTGCTTTTATTCTGTTCAAATTTCTGTGTCTTGGGGCTTGCTTCTTGATTTCTGTGCACAAAATACTTTGAATTCTTAAATTCCATGCAAGAATTGTCTCAAATTATGTGGAAAAAAATACTTTGAATTTTGTGTAGAGAATTCTTCAAATTGTATGCAAGTTGACCTACATTGGGAAGTGTCTCTGTTTCCATGCCCATATTGAATTATGTGCATGTCCACTGTCTTGATTTCTTTGTGAACTTTCTTGATTTTTGTGCACAATTTCTTTGCTTTCTGTGCAAAACTTTTGTTTTCTGCCCTATTTTGTGTTGTTTCCATTCCCATCTTGCATGCTCTCCTTGCTCACCTGTTTCAGGGCTATTCTGTATATTGCTGTATGATCTGTTGTTCCTTTTGTGTGCATGGCATGGGATGCATGCCTGTATGGGCTTGTTTTGCACAAAATTTTATGTTGCTCGGGATTGTTTTTGATGCTAATTCTGATTGTTACAGCACCAAATTTTGATTTGTACAACGCCAAACTTTGATTGTTACAACATCAATTTCTGTGTTTGTTTGGAATTGTTATTGCTCCTGTTACAACACATTTTTTGTGTTTTTTTGGGGGTTGTTAATGCTCTTGTTACCATGCCATGGTCTGCTTCTTGTTTCTCTGAGTCTCAGGAATTCGAAAGATCACAATTCTTTTTTTGCTCCTCTTGAGCCAAATAATTGGTTGGTCATGCTACCTTGTTGGTATGCCACCACATTGTTACAGTTACACTTCGACCTTCATTGTGTTACAGATGTCAACTCTTATCATTGCTCTGATACCATATTGGTAATTTGTATACAAAAATAGCAAATAATTCACATCAACACTGGAGGGAGAAACCATTTAAATAGTCAGTTACTCATTAATCAATATTCGAAAATCCTTTATGAGAGTATATGGGAATAACTGATCACTTTGTATTCCCATTATTCTTACATAATTAATTTTCTAATGTAATGTCATAAATTGACTTTATTTCACAATGTACTTTCTAATGCAATTGTTAAAGTACTAGATATAATCATTACATGTTTACCCTAATAATAAATTATTAAATTGGCATGCCGGCAACTTTCTTTTTGATTTACTTTGGATGAATTTAAGACCTTGTTTGAAGCTCCTTTGGTTTCTTATGGCAGTTACAAAGCATCATGGCTTCCTGAGTCAGAGGTTCCAGAAAATCAGTATACGTCTTTTCAAGTCGCAGGTGAGATTTTTTTCCTTTGGTTTGTGCTTTTCAAGTGTATTATTTTCGTTTTTTAATGTCAAATACAATATTTGAATTTCACCAATAACTGAATCATGAGTACCTTGTTATTTATTAAATTAGTATGAAATAATAAAATCTGGACATAAACTTACCAAGGTTTGGAGCCATGGTCCCTTTTGATATGAGTATGGTCAAGCAATTTGTTGGGTTCCCATTACCAAATTGTAATTTGATACCCAATGTAATTAAGATACTACTCAATTAGTAATTGCATTGTCAAACTACTACTTTAGTCAAGTTAACTGGTTTCAGAGCCAAAGGCATCCCTGTCTGATAGAAGAGTGATCTAGGGGGGCAAAGCCTTGTTGACAGCAACAAAGGCAGAGGCATTGGAGAATAGAGTGTTCACCATGCCAACACACCAAGAGCCAAACCCCAAACATGTCAACATCTCTACAATGAATGACCAATCCACCCGATCATAAGCTTTGTCAAAATCTTGAGCATCATGCATTGCTGTCCTGTCTCGCGAGTCCACTCCATAGCCTCCCAAGCCAAGAATGTTGTATCTGGAATCTCCTTGCTTTGGGGCACTTGTTGGTGTAAAATTTTCTTCAAAGCTCAAGCTAGGGCTCAAACAATATATTTAAATTGTTTACTGAAATAACCACACATGAACTTCTTTACTAGTATGCAGTGGAATATAAATAACTGAGAAACATTCACAACATCACATCACAATATTGACACTATTATTTTGGGTATGGAAACCCCCGGAAAAACCAAAGATGGGAAAACCGGTGCAGTAGTCAGATATGGAATTTTATTATCAAAATATGGAACTTTTACAACCAGGAGGTAAAATACACCCAACTTGGAAAACTGAAAACCTCAGCAAAATCACTGGATAACCCAGCAGCAACCTCAGCTACTCGTCGCAGCTGTACGACCCTACGTCAGCAGTACGACCTGTTGTACGAAAGCCGCACATATGCTGACGTCAACAGTACAGATCCGTAGGGAATCCTGCGTCAGTAGTACGACCCTCTTGTTGGCTGCTGCGCTGCTCCTCTGCGTGATCAGTACGGTCTTTGCTCGGTCTGGGTGAACCTGTCGTGCAGCTGCTCCTTCGTCTTTTCTGCAAACTCCTCCGTCTAACTTGTCCCTATCTGTGTACGTGTCCTCTTGACCAAATCTCCTTTTAACTTTATTGGTTAAGTGAAAACCCTAACCCTAACTATGGATCTATGGATGAGAATCAATGGCCAAGATTAGATTAGCTATCACTTAAATATTTCACTTTTCACTTTAATAGAGTAATTCTATTAAAGTCAAAATCAAATTAGAATAATTAAAGAATTTTTCTAAGTTAAAACTTAAGAAAATTAATTTAATAGATTTGGCTTCCAGTTAAATGTCTCTCTAGCATGCAAGGACATATGCAATGCTAAAAGACCTTCCTTGTTGTTGCTTTTTAACACTTCCTCTCAACGAGGAAGGGATTTGGTAGCAACCCCAACTTATCCATGAACTTCACAAAACTATGTCTGCAAAGTGCCTTGGTGAAAATGTCGGCCACCTACTCATCTGTTTGTATGTACTCCAACCGAATGGTTCCTCTTTGAACACAATCTCTCAAGAAGCGGTATCTAATGTCTATGTGTTTGCTCTGGTCATGGAACATTGGATTTTTAGATAGTCTGATGCCACTCTGATTGTCATAGTGAACTACTGTAGCCTCTAGGTCACAATCGAATAACCTTGAAAGTAACTTCCTCAACCACATACCCTCACAAGCAGCCAAACTGACTGCCATGTACTTAGCCTTTGTCGAGCTCAATGCAACTGACTTCTGCCTCCTGCTGAACCAAGACACAACCCCTGATCTTGTGGATTTTTCACTAGTTTTCAGCCACTGGTTTCAAGTAATTTTTTTATCTCAGTTTATTTCATTCTCAGAAATTAACACGCTGAAAATAAACATGATTTTTTCAGACTTAAAATACTGCTGTAAATTAAATCTTTTTTTGACAGAAAGTAAATATTCAGCACGCTGTTAAACAAACAGTACTCAAAATTTTAGGCCAATGGTCCTGGAAAAATCCACAAGGGGAAAACCAGTCACAGAGAGAGGGTTTTATTATTATCTTCAGGAAAAATCAGATATTCATTTACAGTAAAAAATCAACTTATCTCAACCAGTAGACTGTCTCGTTTCCGTGCATACGTTGCCTCGGTTTTTGTGCATTTCTTTACTCGAGAAACGTGCCAAAAACAACAACAAATATCAACCTTGATTTCTGTGCAAAATCAGCAAGGTTCTGCCCTCGATTTTTGTGCCAAACTCGGCAGAAAACCATATTGTACGTACTACGGACAACATTAAATGTTGCCGTACACCTTGAAACTCATGCCTAAAAAATGCAGAATGCTCCCTCGAAATTTGTGCCTGTCCCTGTCTCGAACTCCGTGCCCAACTGTCCTTGAAAATCGTGTTGAAACTGTAATGTACGGTCTGCAATAAATGAGGTCGTACCTCCCTCGATTTTTGTGCACAATAAATGTTGGTCATACCTTCACCTTGAAATTTGTGCCAACAATTAATCACCTCGATTTTCGTGCCCACTGAAAATCACTTCCAACTCTGTCTTGGAATTTGTGCCCTCATTCTCTTCAGCTCTCCCCTCTTCAAACTCCTCAACAAGAATGAATTCATTTTTGCCTTTTCCTTGCTTTTTGGTTCTCAACCCTAGGTACGTGAAGAGATCTCAATCCAATGGCTAAGAATGAATTAGATCAATGGTTGAAATTAATTGCACATATTTTATTTCTAAAATATTAATTTCACTCACCCACTTAAATTTATCAAAAATTGACTTTAGACATCAAAATCAAATTACATGTCACTTAAGTCATTTAATGCAAGGTTCACTTTATTTCCCCATTCACTAAGTGACTAAAGGCTAAAGTCACTTAGGGGAACACTTCCCTAGGTACAAAATTAACACTCCCTCTTACCGAGGAAGGTGTTTTGCACCACTCCCAACTTATCGCTGAAGAAGACAAACTTGCCCCGCCCCAAAGACTTTGTCAGAATGTCTGCTACCTGCTCATCTGTGGAAATGTACTAAAGCGTAACTGCCCCTCTCTGAACATAGTCTCAGATGAAATGATATCTGATCTCAATGTGCTTTGACTTGTCATGGAAAACGGGATTCTCAGAGAACTAGATGCAACTCTGATTGTCACAGTAAATCACCGTAGGCCTAAGCTCCTGACCAAATAGATTCATCAACAACTTGCGAAGCCAGAAGGCCTCACAGCTGGCCAAACTAGTTGCCATATACTCAACCTCAGCAGAACTCAATGCAACGGATTTCTGCTTCCGACTGAACCACGACACTGCTGTTGAGCCCAAACTGAAACAACATCCGGAAGTGCTCTTTCAGTCTGCCACACTGCCTGCCCAATCTGAGTCTGTATAGCCAACCGGTCCGATCCCCTCTGACCTCCTGTTGTCCAAACCAAAATCCACTGTCCCTGAAAGATAGCGCAACACATGTTTTGCAGCGACCCAATGCACACTCCTAGGCTCAACCATGAATTGGCTAAGAGTGTTCATTGCAAAACACAAATCTGGCCAAGTGTTGACCAGATACATCAATGACCCAATAAGCCGACGGTATAAAGTAGGATCCACCAACTCTCCCTCTGAAGCATGAAGCTTCTTCCAGTTGGTGATCATAGGTGTCGACATAGGCTTGCAATCCTCCATCCTGAATCTCCTCAAAATATCAACCGCATACTTTCCTTGCCCCAGGAAAATATGTCCAGGCTCCTGCCAAACCTCCAATCCCAAGAAATAATGCATCAGCCCAATATCAGTCATCTCGTACTCTGCTGCAAGATCCTTCTTGCAAGCTGTAATGGGTCTCTCTCTCCCTGTGATAAACAAGTCATCAACATATAGCAGAAGAACAAGCGGATCATCTCCAATCATGATGAAGTAGAGATTCGGATCTGCTTCACTCTTCTGAAACCCCATGCTTAGCAAGTAAGAATCGATCTTGGAGTACCAAGCTCTTGGAGCTTGCTTCAACCCATAAAGGGCCTTTTTCAACCTGCATACATGTGTCTCTCTCTCATGTATCTCAAAGGCCTGTGGTTGCTCAATGTAAATCTCCTCTTGTATGATCCCATTGAGAAATGCGGTCTTCACATCCATCTGATGGATCTTCCAACCCATTTCCACTGCAATGGAGATCAAGATCTTGATAGAAGTATATTGAGAAACTGATGCAAAAGTCTCATCACAATCAACGCCCTCAACCTGTGAAAACCCCCGCGCTACAAACCTGGCTTTGTACTTCTCCACACTCCCATCTGACGCATGCTTCAGCTTGTAAAGCCAACGAGAAGTCACAACTGACTTCCCCTTAGGTCTCGGAACAATCTCCCATACATCATTCTTCATGATGGAATGGTACTCATCCATCATGGCATCTCTCCATACCGAATGCTGGGAGGCCTCCTCAAAAATTGAAGACTCAGAATCTCGTGTACTAGCTACCAACAACATGCCCAATCTGTTAGGCATTTTGATGGCCCTCACATCCTCCCTGGGTTCCCCAAACTCTGAGCTTCCTTCAAGATATCTCGAAGCCACTTAGGTGCCTTCGTCCTCGGAGGTTGCTTCCACACTGGTCGGTCATCATCTAAGAACTACCAGAGGTGGAAACCCCAGTAACTCGTGAACCTGAAGCTGGTGTACCAACACTAGGTGTACCCTGTAATCTTGATCCTGATACCCTGTAAGATGTACTTGTAATAGTAGACCCAACACCTGTCCCCGAAGAGCTTGCTGGCTTAACCAATGAACTTGGCGAACCTGTGCCAACACTCTGCGGTCCTATAACCTCGGAAACCTGTGATCCTGTCTGCTGCGTAGATGGAACCTGTGAAACAACCTGAGGTGCAGGGACCTGCTGCACTCCCTGCTTTGACTCTCTCGATTTCCTGAAGCCTTAGCGGTGTTGCAAGCCTCAGCCCAGAGAAAGATAGGAAGTGATTGGTCATGTAACAGAGCTTGGGTTGCTCCAACAATGGACCGGTTCTTCCTCTCTACTACTCCATTCTGCTCTAGAGTATACGGAACTGTCAACTGTCTCTTGATGCCCTCCTGTCTTCAAAATCCGTCAAACTCCTTAGAGGTATACTCACCCCCGTTATCCAATCTCAAGACTCGGATCTTCCTCCCTGTTTGGTTTTCCACAAGAGCTTTGAACTCTTGGAACCTCTGCAAGACTTCCTCGGACTTCTTGCTCTTCAGAAAGTAGATCCAGGTCTTCCTGGAATGGTCATCAATGAATGTCACATAATACTGGTATCCTCTCAAGGACACAGAAGACATAGGCCCGCATAAGTCTGAATGTATCAAGTCAAGAGTACCTGCTGACCTGCTATCACTGCTCGGAAAAGCAGTCTTGGTGTACTTTCCCAAAGCACACCCCCTGCACACATCACTCTGCCCTGTGCTGAACTCCGGTAATCTTGTAACCATGTTTCTCAACAACCCCAAGGCTGGATGATGCAAGTGAGCCATCCTCCTATGCCAAAGCTCACACAACTCACTGTTGCTGCTATGTGCTAAAGCATGCTGTGGATGAAACAAGAGCCTATACATTTTCCCACATCTCTTCCTATGGCAAGTGAAGTAGATGGTCCTGTAGTCTTGGGAAACATATGCACATGTCCATCTATGAAAGACACCCCAAGACCTTGATTCTCGATCATGGAAACTGACACTAGGTTCTTCTTCAGCCCAGGTACATACAATACATCCCACAATACCATGGGACTCATGGACTCCCTCTGAAATGTAATGTCCCACGTCCAACTGCACTGACTACTGAGTCATCTCCCAACACAACCTCCACATCTGTATCTGTCTGTGAAAGCTCGGAGAACATCTCACGAGCACCTGTCATGTGACTCAAGGCTTCGCTATCTATGTACCAAGTGCTGGAAGTAGATGCACTGTAAGAATGGTTTGTCACACAGGAAAACTCCCTCTGTCTGTCAACATCCGCATTGGTGAGAATGGATTCTCTCTCTCTCTCAACATGCCCAGTGCATAGTGAAAACTCACTCTGAAATCATGCTGCAAAATCATCAATCTCAGCTGAAGCGGTTACCTGCTGCTACTTCTTCTTCTTCTTGTTCGGACACGTAGCAACATAGTGTCCCATCTTGTGACATGCAAAGCACTTCACAGTGCTCATATCCTTCTTCTGCCCATCTTGCTACTGCTTGGCCCCACCCTTCTTGCTCTTCTTCTTCCCCTTCGCGGTTGATGCCACATCATCCTCATCTCCCCTACTAGTCGAATCACTGCACTGCAAGAAACCCCTACGAGTCTCCTCCCGAACAAAGTCATCACATACTCTGTCCCAAGATGGCAAGTTCTCTCTGGACACCAACCCCTAAACAAATACAGCCCAAGGTGCAGTCACCCCATTCAGGGCTGTCCGCACTAATTCAGGACCAGTAATCACCACCCCAACAGCTGCAAGCTCATCTCTCACTTGAGAGATCCTAGTAAGATAAGTCATACACATCTCACCTTTGACCATCTTGATGTTTTTCAGCTTCTCTCTAAGCACCATCTTCCTGTTTTTATTAGTACTCTGAAGCAACCCAGTCAAAGCACTCCACATCTCATGTGCATGATCCTTCTTGGAAATGTGAGGAATAACATGATCTTTAACAACATCCAAAATAATTCTCATGGTTTTAATGTCCTTCTTCACAAAGGCTGCATGTGCTACTGCATCAGTAGTAGCACTTGGAATGACAATGGGGTGAGCAGTAGTGTTGGTAACTGCCTCATCCCACAATTCAATCTCTCTCAACAAAAGAACTATCCTGGCCTTCCACGAGACAAAATTCCCTGCCCCATCTAGTCTATCTTCACTTCTCAACCCAACGGAAGTCATTTTTCCCAAAGAACAAGTTTCAGCAAAATGTACTACTGTCACAAAAGTTTTCTCTGAATTTTGGAAATGGCTGTTTCTCTGCTAAAATTTAGTTTTCTGCCCAACTCAGCTCTGATACCATGTAGATTTTCCACTAGTTTTCAGCCACCGGTTTCAAGTACAATTTTTATCTCAGTTTATTTCATTCTCAGAAATTAACATGCTGGAAATAAACATGAATTTTTCAGACTTAAAACACTGCTGTAAATTAAATCTTTTACTGACAGAAAGTAAATATTTAGCATGCCATTCAAACACACAGTACTCAGAATTTTTGGCCAATGGCCCTTGAAAAACCCACAAGGGGAAAACTTGTCAGAGAGAGAGAGAGAGTTTTTATTATTATCTTCAGGGAAAATCAGACATTCATTTACAGTAAAAAATCAACTTATCTCAACCAGCAGACTGCCTCGTTTTTCGTGCATATGCTGCCTTGGTTTCTGTGCATTTCTTTTCTTGAGAAACGTGCCGAAAACAACAGCAAATATCAGCCTCGATTTCTGTGCAAAATCAGCAAGGCTCTGCCCTCGATTTTCATGCCAAACTCAGCAGAAAATCATGCTCTACGGACAACATTAAATGCTGCCATACACCTCAAAACTTGTGCCTGAAAAATGCAGAATGCTCCCTCGAAATTTGTGCCTGTCCCTGCCTCGAACTCTGTGCCCAACTATCCTCGAAAAGCGCGCTGAAACAGTATGGTATGGTTACAATAAATGAGGCCGTACCTCCCTCGATTTCTGTGCACAATAAATGCTGGCTGTACACTGTCTCGATTTGTGTGCATGCAATAAATGTGGCCATACCTTCACCTCGAAATTTGTGCCAACAAGTAATCACGTCGATTTTCGTGCCCATTGAAATCACTTCCAGCTTTGTCTTGGAATTCGTGCCCTTACTCTCTTTAGCTCCTCCCCTCTTCAAACTCCTCAACAAGAATGAATTCATTTTTGCCTTTTTCTTGCTTTTTGCTTCTCAACCCTAGGTAGTTGAATAGATCTCAATCCAATGGCTAAGAATGAATTAGATTAATGGTTGAAATTAATTGCACATATTTCATTTCTAAAATATTAATTTCACTCACCCACTTAAATTTATCAAAAACTGAGTTTAGACATTAAAGTCAAATTAAATGTCACTTAAGTCGTTTAATGCAAGGTTCACTTTATTTCCCCATTCACTAAGTGACTAAAGGCTAAAGTCACTTAGGGGAATACTTCTTTAGGTACAAAATTAATAGATCCAATGCTGAAACAACAACTTGAAGTACTCTTCCTATCCTCTACACATCCTGCCCAATCAACATCTGTGAAGCCTGCTAGCTATACACTCCCTCTGCTTTCATAAACCAATCCATACTCCACTTTACCTCTGATGTAGCAAAGTATGTGCTTCGCAGTTGTCTAATGTAGTCTCCGAGGGTCCACCATGAACTGGCTCAAAGAGTTGATTGCAAAGCTAATGTCTGGTCGTGTGTTGACTAGATACATAAACGATCCGATAAGCTGACGATACAAGGTAGGATCAAATCCGTCTGACCTTGATGCATCAATCTTCCTCCAGTTGGAAACTAGAGGTATGGCCATAGGCTTGCAATCCTCCATCTTGAATCTCTTCAAGATCTCTACTACATACTTCCCCTTTCCAATGAAGAAGCACCCATCTCTTTGCCAAACTTCCAAGCCTAGGAAGTAATGCATCAACCTAAGGCGTTTCATCTTGTTACAGACTAGCTTGCATCTAGTCGGACTTTCAGTGAGCCGCCAAAGATGAACAAATCCTTGTTCAATTTCAGAGTTCAGAAGTCCTTTCAAGCTTTGATGGCTCTTTTATTTTTTGTACCGCATGTTCATATCCCTATGGGGAAGTTGTAATAAATGTACTAGCACGACCCTTTTTTTGTAAAGGACTTGGCTTCCTAAGACTTAAATGTCAATCCGATCATTCCAAGGTGTTTTTTCCCTTGTCAATTATGGAATGCTGAATAAGCGATGTATAATTTTCGAGTTTTTCACCGCTCCTCCAAAGTTGAAATGGTCGTCTTGGCGGCTAGGCCTTAGGAGGTTATTAAAGTTCACGTGTCAATGTATGAGCATGCTAGGCATCGGTATTGAGTCGTATGGAAATATATTAGGTCCCCCTAGAGTTTCGTCCGATTTCGATAAAATTTTGTTTTGTTTTGTTTTTTAAGCCATTTTTTAATGGTTTAATTAAAAAAGTTCAAAATGTAATAATTGGTGGGTCCGGAGTCCATTTTTGGTGTGGGGATGCTCGTTTTCACACTCAGAGCAACATCTTTATCCCGGTGGCCACTTTCACTATGTTTCAGGCAGCTAAAACATCTCGGAAGAAATTATTTGGCTAAAGTGCATCAAGATGACATTTTAATGCTAAAATATGACATAATGGCACTATAGTCAAAAGGGTTGAAAAGTCAAAATTATTAAAATATTAATGGATGGGGTGACATGGTGTGGGTCCCCCATAGTCATGCGACCCTTTCTCCATGATATAACTTAAGCTTTGGTTATAAGTTGAAAAATGGCGAATGGTTAAGTGGATGGCGACGTCAAGCTTGAGAGGAATTGTAAATGGTATGTGGGGGTTGCGCTAGCACTAAGGAGTGGACCCCCTCGTATATATATCTCACAACATAAACTTTGGTTATGGTGTAGGTTGTTATACCATATGATATAGAACCCAGATTATCTCTCGCTCACGTCATTGATTTTTCGCATGTTGAGTATCGTGAGCATGGTATGGAGGGTGACGTCAAACTGTTGTGGTGGTAGCAAATAGCAAAGGTGGACCCCCTTTACACATGAGCTACGAAATACTTTGGTTATTCATCAAATGGGATATACCATGTGACTATTTTGAAGATCAAAGCGAATATTTGGTTGGTGAGACTCTCTCACACGTGGAGGAGCCGTACGGAGTAGGTGACCCCATCTTCAGTGTTGGTGAGTGGTTGGTATGTGTTGGCGGTTATTGATTTGTTAGAGGAGTTAGGTGTGTGAGAGGTGGCATTGCCTCTTCAGATAGACTCAGTTTAACTCAGTTTCACCTAGATAAACTCCTCTATCTTCAGTGTTGGTGATGCCATCCTGGGTCTCCCATTTCCTATTTAAGCAGGTCACTTCTCCATTGTTAAAGATTGGAAGGTTGAACCTCTGCTTGCATACATTGTGATATTTTTTCTGAGTATTGCTAATAAAAGGATTTGGAGGCAATTTCCGTGTGGGATCCATAGATGTTTGGTTGATGTTGTCTTTATGCTAAATCATTGAGGTAATCTGTATCAACTCCTTTCATATTTTGCAATTGTTGGGATTACTTGTCTTTGTAAGGAAATTTACATTTCGGTAAGAATAGGAAGTGATTCTTGTTAGGTTACTTCTTATTGTGGAATATATTAGATTACCAAGTTTTATGTGATTTCTTGTATGGATATATTATACTGCTTATCTTCTTATCATTTCACACAGATGTTTTTTATCCCCTTCGCATTTTGTTGAAGGTATTTTATAGGAAATCCGAGCTGGAGCATTTGATGAGAGAGTGGGTTCTCCCTCTTCTCTGATAATTTCGAAAGAAGAAGCATCATCCCTCGAATTTCACCAAAGGAGGCGTCACCATCCCTTTTCTACTTCTTGCTCCATCCGGTTCTATCACTTGATCCAAAAAATTTCAAATTTACTTTGGTTATTGTTACTTTGCTTAGATCTACATTTCAAAGACATATATAAAGTAGATTTAAATTTCCAAATCTAGATCTTATTGAGTAGTTACAAGTTATTCTTTAAAACATTAGATCTAGCCTTCTTCTTGCAAGTTTAAAGTTAAAATTTCAAAGTACTTGGTTAAGAAGATTAAAGAGCTTTCATTTCATTTATTTGGCATATAGTGCTTGAGATTTGTTTGCCATTCTCTTAAAGAAGGCAAGCAGAAATCTGAAGAAGGAAAGCTTCCTAACTTCCCTTACTTAGTCATTTTCTTCTAGTTTTACTTCGATTTTTTCAGACTTTTTTTATAGATTTTCCCAAGACATTCTTAAAGTGTCTGTGGGTGCCTTTCACTTTGTTTTCATCACAGTTTTTTTGCAGGTTTACAAGAAAAGGGGAAAAAACTTTGGTGATTTTTCGCAAAAAATCAAGAAAAGAAGACAAATGAAGCTTACCTTCGCATAAAAATTGATTCTTTCACATGTTGTAAGCCTTTGGGTCCACAGTAGAAGGACCAAAGTGCACTTTTATTTCATGTTTGTAAGTTTGTTATAAGGTTTGAGAAGGCTCATCAGAGCCCACTCCCCATCCCCCTTGGGGAGATTTGCGTCGGTGCCCTTTTGGTGGTTTGTATGTTGCTAGTGTAGATTTGTTGTTTTCTTTCTTTCTTTCACAATTTCATTGTTTTATTCAAGTTTGCAAAAGTAATTTGAATACTTACCCACTTCGCTATACCGAAGTACCATAAGGGAAAAGATTTGAGTAGTGTAGTAATTAAAAACTTAAATTTTTTTTTATGCATTGTTGAGTTTAAAATAAACCCCCTCTCTTTCCTGAGTACAGATTCATGGATAAGGGCTTGCTTGAGTACTGAATTTGGAAAGAGTCTCCTGGGATTTACCTTTTCTAAATTAGAAAACTTTGCTCAAAAAAATTTAAAACTTACAAAGGCCTTCATTCCCGTATGCTCTACTTCCACTGCAGATTCATCTGATTAGTTGGTAGTATCAGAAAGAGATTCAAGTGGCTAGCTTAATTAGTTTCCACTCCCAAATTAATCTTCCCACGCGAAAATCCAATGCCTCGAATCGATCCCTTGTCGTGGCAAAATCCACAAAGGAAGCGGGAACAACTAGGCAGTGACCTCGAGACACCGTTAGGCTACATCCTTGTTGGTGTAGTGTTGAACACGTCTCAAAGACTCCAACCAGCCCACATATTCCTTGCGGGGAGCCGCATCGGATGAAGGTTTTGGACATACTCCTTGTACCTTTGGGTATATTGTGAGTTCCCATCTCTTAAGAATCCAGAGCATATCCACATTGATAAAGCTAACCAAGATTTATCTATTCCTTAATCAATTTATTTAATAATCTAAAACTTACCAACCAAGACATTGCAATACTTTCACTGAGACTACACCAACAACCCATATTTGCAAAAGCATTCTTTCATTATGGCATTGATCTATCATCTTATGTCTTGCATAAATTAATTCTGCAATGTGTCATTCAATATGGTGTATCTAATTTGAGTTGAAGTGTTGTTGGAGTAAATTTTGTTTGCAGTAATTGGTAGTCTTTAATTTCATCCATTTCACTTTAAAACTCCTTGAAAATTTGTGTTTCTTGCTTTTGTAGTTAGAAACAACCTTAGGCTTTTCTTTATTAGGGTCCATCCCCCTTGGTTTCGCTAGGAGTTGGCTTAAACAGAGGAGCTGAGTATCAGGTGACAACACTTGGCTCGAGTTTGCCCCCAAGGTCACACCCAGTGGCTTGAAGATTTCTGCCACGTTACTCGAGGTGCGAATTAGGCGGCAACACATCTAAAACACAACTACAAGGTTGGACTTGCAGTCTCTGATTAGCCTCTCATCTCCTGTAAGAAAGAGATAATCTACATATAAGACCAGTATGAGATGCACCTCTCCTGTCAAGAAATACAAGTTGTAGTCAACCTCACTCCCTTGAAATCCCATCTCTTGTAGATAGCTGTCTATCCTCGAGTACCATGCTCAAGGTGCCTGCTTGAGCCCATAAAGAGCTCTATGCAGCCTGCATACATGCGTCTCCCCGTTCTCCACATCAAACCGCTCCGGTGCTCAATATATATCTCCTTTATCACTCTGTTGAGGAAGACCGTCTTGATGTCGATTTGATGGACTTGCCAACCCATCTCTGTTGCTAAAGAGATAATGGTTCGAATAGAAGAATATCTGACAACAGGGGCGAAGGTCTCCTCATAGTCAATACCCTCCTTCTGTGAAAACCCCTTATCCATGAAGCGCGCCTTATACTTTTGCACGCTTCCGTCTGCTGCATGCTTCACCTTGTAGATCCATCTGGATCCCACCACCTTTTTACCTTCAGGCCTTGGCACAACCTCCCATACCTGATTCTTCATGATTGAGTCATACTCCTCAACCATGGCCTCCTGCCACACATGATGTTGTGTAACCTCCTTGAAACTGGAAGGTTCAGAGTTAATCAACTCTGTCATCAGTGCTATATAACTGAGTCTCTCTGGTGGTTTGCTCCGCCTCATGGAGCTCTGTGGAGGATCAACCTGCCTAGAATCCTGAATTGTGGACCTAAACCACTTAGGCCTGGCCCTATTGTCTACCTGCTGCGGCTGCTGGATGTCCTTCTCTTGTTGCAGCTCATCCTCCAAGTCAATGACTAAAGGATCCTGTCCACCTGACTCCCTCTGACTAATAGAACCTGTGCCCTGTGTCTGTACATGTACCTCTACATCTGGGTCCTCCAACTTGACCCCGAATCTTGTGCTGGTTGCTGCTCTGCTGGTAAGTCCATAGATCTCTGCAGGGCCCTGTCCTCATCAAACTGGACATCCCTGCTCACAATGATCCTCTTGCGAGTAGGAATGTATACTTTGTACGCCTTCAAAGTCTCGCTGTATCCAACCTGTAAACCCTTCTCTCTAGAAGGGTCTAGCTTCTTCCTATTGTCAGCATCAAAATGACAATAGCAGACACTCCCAAATATGCGAATATGACTCACATCTGGTCTAGTGCCTGTGAAGACCTCCTCGGGTGTCTTCCTCCCCAAAGCTGTGTGGAGACACCTGTTCTGAATGTATATTGCAGTCCTGTCTGCCTTGGTCCAAAGGAATAATGGTAATCCCTGATAAAAAAGCATGGCCTTGGCTGCTCCTACCATAGTCCTTTTCTTTCTCTCTGCCACTCCATTCTGCTGTGGGGTACGAGGCATAATGTGCTCCTTCTTGATCCCCTCTGTCGAACAATACTCTAAGAACTCATTGGAGGTGTACTCTCCCCCATTGTCCATTCTCAAAACATGGATCTTCCTTCCTGTCTGGTTCTCAACAAGAGTCTTGAACTTCCGAAACCTCTCAAAGACCTCTGACTTGACCTTCAGGAAATAGATCCAGGTCTTCCTGGAATAGTCATCAATGAAGGTCACGCAGTAACTGTAACCATTGAAAGAATGGACACTCATAGGTCCACAAACATTCGAATGCACTAAGTCCAAGGGCTCCTTAGACTTGTGCTCACTTTGTGGGAAAGGCTTCCCGTTGTTCTTTCCCAATGCACAACCCTTGCAGTGGTTATGCTTCTCCTCCTGTACCTGAGGAACTCCAATGACTGCCTGTCTCAAGTGCCTTAGTGCTCCATGGTGTAAGTGTGCCATATGTCACAACTCACCTTGATTACTGTCGCTGCTGACTAGAGACTTTGCAGGCTCGAAGTGTAGTCTATACACCTTCTCGCTCCTGATCCCAATCACCCGATCCAAGCTCCTATCTGACCCCTTGGGCTTGATATACACTCTATGGTCTCGGAACTTCTCTTGAAATCCCTTTTCCTCCGGACTAGAGACTGATATGAGGTTCTTGGTCAACTCCGGAACATATAACACATCAACAAAACTGAGGGGTTTTCCAGACTCCCTCTGAAATGAAACAGTGCCAACTCCCCGTGCCTGATAACGTGCATCATCACCCAACTCAACGTGGATACCTGTTCCACCCTCCAACAAGTCTTTGAAGAATCTCTTCTGTTCAGTCATATGACTAGATATACTCCATTGTCGATGTGCCAGATACTGCTACCTATGGTGCTTGCCATGCAAACCATCAAACAAAACTCCTCATCAAAGTTTTTGTTGAACTCCTCCACCTCTACAGAACCTGCCATTTGGGTGTTGCTCTTCTTCTTCTTGTCTGGGCACTGGAAGGCAAAGTGTCCATGTTTGTGGCAGATAAAACGCTTGACCTTTGACATGTCAAGGTTCTTCTTACCACCCTTCTTCCTCTTTGCCTTACCCTTACTCTTCTTTGTCAAGGCTAGAGCCTCCTCATCCACAATCTGTGGGGCACTGCTGGATGAGCCTGGTCCTTGACCCATGCAGGCTTCCTCCTGCACAAAATCTCCCCACAACCTTTGCCAATTAGGGAGCTTTTCCCTAGCCACAACACCCTTGACAAAGGTATCCCATGGCTTACAGAAGCCATTGAGGGCTATTTGAACTAGCTCCTCATCCTTAGTCTTAGAGCCAACAGCTCCAAGTTCATCTCTGATCTGTGTGAGCCTTGTGAGATAAGGCACTCCTCTTCCTTTGGCCATCTTGGTACTGCGCATCCTCTCTTGCAGCACGATCTTCCGGTTTTCCAAAGCCTTCCACATCTCTGTTGCGGTCTTCTTCCCGGAAAGGTGAGGGACTATGTGGTTCTTCACCCCATCCAAGATGATCAACATGGCTCTAGAATCTATCTTTTTCCAAGCTACCAAATTTGTCGGATCAGTGGGCGCAACCTTCGTGGAGTCAATGTCCTCCTCTGCATCACTGACATCCAGGATCCTTGTGATCCTTTCTTTCCATGTAGGAAAGTTTTGAGACCCCTGGAGTTTATCCTCAACTCTCAACTGCACGACCATACTGAAGTGTACATGTCAAACCCTAGAGCTAAAGTCTAGGTTTGTGTCTTCAATAGATCTGCCCCCGATCTATCACTGCTGCTGCAAATCTCTCAGATTTAGTTCAATCTATCTTTTTCCAAGCTACCAAATTTGTCGGATCAGTGGGCGCAACCTTCGTGGAGTCAATGTCCTCGTCTGCATCACTGACATCCAGGATCCTTGTGATCCTTTCTTTCCATGTAGGAAAGTTTTGAGCCCCCTGGAGTTTATCCTCAACTCTCAACTGCACGGCCATACTGAAGTGTACATGTCAAACCCTCGAGCTAAAGTCTAGGTTTGTGTCTTCAATAGATCTGCCCCCGATCTATCACTGCTGCTGCAAATCTCTCAGATTTAGTTCACTAGAGCTCTGATACCATGTAAATTTTTCTTCAAAGCTCAAACTAGCGCTAAAACAATATATTTAAATAGTTTACTGAAATAACCACACATGAACTTCTTTACTAGTATGCAGTGAAATATAAATAACTGAGAAACATTCACAACATCACATCACAATAATGACACTATTATTTTGGGTATGGAAACCCTCGGAAAAACCAAAGATGGGAAAACCGGTGCAGCAGTCAGATATGGAATTTTATTATCAAGATATGGAACTTATACAACCAGCAGGTAAAATACACCCAACTTGGAAAATTGAAAACCTCAACAAAATCACTGGACAACCTAGCAGCAACCCCAACTACTCTGCGCAACTGTATGACCCTACGTCAGTAGTACGACCTGCTGTACGGAAGTCGTACAGATGTTGATGTCAACAGTACGGATCCATACGGAACCTTGCGTCAGCAGTATGACCCTCTTGCTGGCTGCTACGCTGCTCCTTTGTGTGATTAGTACGGTCTTTGTTTTGCCTGGGTGAACCTGTCATGCAGCTGCTCTTCCGTCTTTTCTGCAAACTCCGCCGTCTGACTTCTTCCTATCTATATCATGTCTGAGTACGTGCCCTCTCCACCAAATCTCCTTTTAACTTTATTGGCTAAGCGGAAACCTTGACCCTCACTATGGATTGATATCCTCCGGTGAGAATCAATGGCCAAGGTTAGATTAGCCATCACTTAAATATTTCACTTTTCACTTTAATAAAGTGATTCCATTAAAGTCAAAATTAAATTAGAATAATTAAAGTATTTTTGTAAGTTAAAACTTGGGAAAATCACTTTAATAGATTTGGCTTCCAGTTGAATGTCTCTCTAGCATGCAAGGACACATGCAATGCTAGAAGACCTTCCTTGTTGCTGCTTTTTAACAGTTGGAGGCTGCATAGGTTGCTTAACAGATTAGAGGCATTTCTCTTCCAGATGGTTCATAAATGGTCAATAAACATTTTTTCGACGACTCCCTTCTCTTTGTTAGCATCGAGTAGGCCTTGGTGGACAAGGCATTGTCTTGTCTTGATACCTTTTTCCAGGATTTCGGTACCATCGTTAGTCCTCACAAAATAGATTTTTGGTTGATTGGAGTTGACTCGTGCCCTACCTAGATTCCTAAGGCTTGGTCCTTTATTCGACCTGGGGTGATTGTTAGATACCTTGGTATTCCATTTGTGACATGCTTATCCCTAGTGTCTATGTGGGATTGGTGCCTGCAGAGACTTCAAAGCAAGCTGCATGTATGGCATCAAGAGGATCTTCCTTTCCCAGGGAATCTGACAGTAGTTGGTCACGTTGTCCAAGACTCTCATGTGTATCATCCCCTTTCGTCGGCGTACCTAACTGCACTCAATCCAACTGAGCTACAAGCAAAGAAAGATCAACAGGTCTATAGACTTTGCCACACACTCTAGAGCTGAGACAGCAGGGGAAAACATGGAAGTCATCGAATCAAAGAGGTCATAGAGGGGGAGGTCCTTAGGCTAATCAGTCAAGTCCAAGTCAAAGAGTTTTCAAACAACCAATGGATCATATGAAGATGGAAAGGTCTAAGCATGGAACCAGGAAGGAGGGAACTGATCTATATGTTACATATACAATTAGCCCAAACGAGAGCATGTATATGAAACTTAACTCTAACCTACCTATATCACTCCAAGTACAAGCCGTACTACTCACAACCAAACAAAATATATGATCACCAATGCACAACAAAGTCTAGCATAGTTAGTAATTCAATAAAAGCCATGAAATCTGTAATATACCTCCGCAATATACTTGCTCTGAGATGCAACTATAAATTGAAATCCACTTGTACTAAATGTGAATAGCAATGAAAGATAAGATCCATCTGAAAAGAATTGCTTTTGAATGCCCACTAAACCAAGGTTTGAAAAGTATGACAAGGGAGATCAATGAAGAGGGGTCAATAATGACCTGGGTGGCCCCTTTGCTACTATGCCCCTGCATGATCCAACTGCTAAATATTGATATAGATCAATTATCCATTGATATGCTTTGACAAAACACTGCCTCAAGTGTCCGGAGTAGGCTCATGACTACGGTCCGATCTGCCAAATGATGAGTAGCCCCCAACTCCAAAATATCAGTGTTCCACGGGAACACGTCCACTAGGGTTGGGGGCTCACCCCCTATGTTTCCCATGCCCTTGGGGTGGGGAGGCTCAATCAGAAACGTTTCTAGGCGCCTCCTTTTTTGAGAAATGTGAGGAAACACAACATTGTGAGGTTCTTGGATAGGGGGGCTTCTCCACTCCCCCTCTAAAAAATGGGGTGTGCCTACATGCCCGCCAAACCCCCTGCTATCACCAGCCTTATAGTTGCCTATGTGAGGTGGATCTAGGATGGATGGTAAAGGGACAAGCAACTTATGAGGTGGAACCAAGACTGCATAGACTCCCAAATTGGATGGTTGTCATGCCAATCAAGGCAGCCTTCACTTTATGTTATCTTAGCCCAAGACAACAAAGGGGGAGACCCAAATCTGCTCCCGATAGGAGAGATGTAATATTCCTTACACTGATATTTTCTATTTCTATGCAAAGTTACTGAAATAACTGGGCATGCAAACTGCCATGCAAAATTTCCCTATTTTATAGATGAAATTAGGGTTAGGGTTTGCAGGATAGAATGTAACACTTACCACTGATAAGCTGGCTGAAATGCTCCTGAGAGAATATGCATGCATCAAGAGCCGATTTGGAGATGAACTGGTACCTTCTACCTCCGGTGATACCCCAGCAACACGAACCCAAAATCAGCTAAGGGTGACGTTTTCAGTGAAGGAGGTGTCCGTTGAAGCTGAGAATTTGCAGGAGTGGTAGTCTTCCTGTGTTGGAGAGGATGCCTGACACATGTGGAAGTTCTGAGGTCTCTAGGCAGGCTAGCAAATTGATCTGGAGGTTTAGCTGCTCATGCCCCCCTGATCCCGAAATTGCTGATAACTGCCCGGATGAGCAAGACCGGATCTGATAATCATCAGGTACTGGAGTATGATACCGATGATGAGAATGGTGCCTGGGTTCTGAAGGTAAACTAAGATTTGAAGACCCAGCGAATGATTTGGGGTTTTCCAGCTAAAATCGCCCTTACGGCAGCACACGTGCCCTTGCAAACAATCTCTGATGGATACTGGATAACTGTAAAGGAATGAATAAATTGAAGAGCGGATGGTGAACCTGGATGGTTTACCCTAGATGAGACTAGGGCAGATATCTCACTGTCGAAACCCCGTTAGCTGAAGACGTTGTCTTCAACCCCAACTGCTGTGGCCGCACGCTGTGCTGCTGCTGAAGAGCTCCAAAATCATATCATAATCAAAAGTGAAGTCTCCATTCACTTCATCTTTCTTTTATAACTTTCAACTGTGAAAACCCTAACTTTGACCTAATTAGGTCACTTTAACTTCTAATTTGCAGTTGACTTGCATGCATGCGCATGGAGATTTAAATGGGTGCATGCATCATTAAATAATGCTTAGATGTCATGCATGTCGGTGGCCTTTGGCTCCGGTGGCCCTCTTTGACCTAATGGTGATATCATATTGATGCCCTAGATTTTTTGTAGATGGCATCGGTCTTCAATTGATTCCCTAACTGTCAGTAACTGCTCGAACCCACATGAATCACATAGGTTAGCGGTTTTGGTCCTCAATGCCTAATCAGATGAGGACATTACAGTCCTCCCCACTTGAGATTGCTTGTCCTCAAGCAACTGCAAACTGGGATGCTGCAATACCTGTTCACCTTCCCATGTGGCATCCTCTGGAGGTAGTTCTTTCCATTGAACCTCGTATTCCTTAATCACCCGGTTCCTGAGTTTCCTTTCTCTAGTCTGTATGATCCGTTCAAGAATCGGTATCAGTAGTCCTTCATCATCTAAACGAGGTAATTCTATTGATGGAGCAATGTGTTGCCCAATGGTCTTTTTCAGGTTGGACACATGGAATACATTGCGAATTTTACTTTCCTATGGTAGTTCTAGTTCATATGCCATCTCTCCCACTTTCTTGATTATTTTGTAGGGTCCATAAAAGCAAGGTTTTAACTTTTCCGCTCCTTTCTTCTTAAGTGAAGACTGTTTGTAAGGTTGGAGCCTTAAGTATACCAAATCTCCTACCTCAAAGCTCCGCTCAACCCTGTGTCTGTCTGCATACAACTTCTGCTGATTCTGGGCTGTCTGTAAGTTTTCCTTCAAGATTTTAAGAATATCTTGACTGTCCTGTATCCAATCCTTTGCCTTAGGAGCCCTACTGTCTCCAAATGCTAAATCTGCATAGTCCAAGGCCTCGTAGCCATATAATGCCTTAAAAGGTGTCATCCTAATAGACATGTGATAGGTAGTATTGTAGCAGTACTCCCCTAAGTGTAGCCATTTAATCCAGTTTCGTTGCTGCCCTGTTACGTAGTTCCTCAGATATCCTTCAATTCACTTGTTGACAATTTTAGTTTGTCCATCGCTCTGGGGATGATAATTCGTGCTGGTAGCCAGTTCGGTGCCCACTAATCTGAATAGTTCTTGCCAGAAGGCACCTGTGAATCTACTGTCCCGATCACTGACAATGGTCTTAGGTAACTTGTGTAACTTGAAGACCTCCCTGAAGAATAACTCAACTACTTGAGCTGCAGAGTAATCAGATTATATAGAAAAGAAATGTGCGAACTTGGTCAGTCTATCAACTACGACATATAAACAATCCCGCCCTTGGACCTTGGGCAATCCTGTAATAAAGTCCATGGAGACACTTTCCCACTTTTGTTCTGGAATTGGTAGTGGCTGAAGTAACCCTGTTGGATGGATGTTCTCGATCTTGTTTTGCTGACATATGCTACATTCCCGTATGTGCTGCATAACCTCCCCTTTGAGGCCCTTCCATGAGAACCTCTCTCGGATCTGTCTGTAGGTCTTCAAGAAACCCTGATGTCCTGATAATGGAGAGTCATGTGCTGCCTGTATGATCTTTTTCCTCAAAGTTGATTATGGGATGAGGTATATCCTGTTCTTGTAATAGATGATGTCATCGACAATCCTGTACCTGTCATCCGGAATCTGTCCATCCAATAATTTGCAAGCGAATTTATTTTGGAGTATTCTACTAAGAGAAGTGCCCTCCAATCTGTGGATATACTCATGAGAGATAGTGAGGCGGGTCGCCTGGATAATGCATCAACTACTATATTATTCTTACCTTTTACATACTCAATCTCGAAATCGTAGGCTTGTACTTTGCTGACCCATTTGTGTTGGCGCTCATTCATTTTCTTCTGCTCCAAGAAATACTTGAGGCTGTTATGATCTGTCTTGATTTTGAACTTACTGCCCACCAGGTACTGTCTGAACTTCGTGAGAGCATGTAAGATGGCTAGCATTTCTTTATCATATATGGAGTAGTGGCGCTCGTAGTTCTTCATTTTTCAGCTCTCAAATTCAATAGGGTGATGATTTTGCATCAATACTGCTCCTAGCCCTTCCCCTGAGGCATCACATTCTACTACAAATGGTTGTGAGAAGTCTTGTAATGCTAAAACTGGGCAAGAACTCATAACGACTTTCATCTCCTCGAAAGTTTTCTGTGCTAGTTCTGTCCAGGTGAATGCTCCCTTCTTTGTGAGATCTGTGAGGGGTGCGGCAAATTGGGAGAATCCTTTAACATACCTTCGGTAATAAGTGCAAAGACCTAAGAAGCCTCTCAATTCTGTGACTGTTTTTGGCGCGGGCCAATCTTTGATAGCTCGGATTTTCTCCATGTCAACCTGTACTCCTTTTTCACTGATTATGTGCCCTAGATACAGCATTTCCTTCATGCCAGATTCACACTTGGACATTTTCGCGTAAAGCGAGTGTTCTTCTAGAATGCTCAGTACTTCGTCTAGGTGTTTCAGATGCTCCTCCCATGTTTCGCTGTAAATCAGGATGTCATCAAAGAATACTAGCAAAAACTTACGTAGCTGAACTCTGAAGGTATGGTTCATGCACGACTGAAAAGTGGCTGGAGCATTGGTAAGTCCAAAAGGCATGACCAAAAACTCATAGTGACCATAGTAACAACGGAAAGCTGTTTAGGAGATGTCTTGGTCCCTTACTCGGATCTGATGGTACCCCGAGCGAAGATCAATCTTGGAAAAGTATTTGGCACCCCGTAGTTCGTCCATGAGTTCATCAATCCTAGGGATGGGATACCTGTTTTTAATGGTCTTTTTGTTGAGTGCTCGATAGTCAATGCACATTCGCAGTGTACCATCTTTCTTGACCAAGACCACTGAAGATGCGAAGGGGCTAGAATTGGGCCGAATGTATCCAAGCTCCAACAATTCTTTGATCGTTTTCTCGGTCTCATCCTTGTATCTTTTGGGATGTCGATAAGGAGTGGTGATGACTGCCTGTGTCCCTTCCTCTAGCTCAATGATGTGTTCAAAGCCTTGGTCTGGCGGTCTACCTGATGGAAGGTCCCGAAATACCTTTTCGTGCTTCTGTAACAAGGCCTGAATATCACTTGGGTGTTGTGTGTTGGTTTCTGGAGGTTTCCTAAAGGTGACAAAACATTATGCAGCCCATTCTATGTCATCCTGTCTGAGTACTGCCTCCATTCTTTGTGACGAGACCGGTTTTGGGGGATAAGTGTTCATGCCCCTCAAAACTACCCGTTTGCCGTCTAGCCCCTGGAATTCCATTTCTATTGCCCGGTACTTTGTAGTATATTTCCCTATTGAATAAAGCCACTGAACACCCAATACTACATGAGAATCTGATACATCTACTACATAAAATGAATCTGTCATCTGATAGTTACCTAATGTGACATTCAATTTTGGAATCCAGTAGTTGCACTCCATGCTGGAGTTCCCGGCTACTGCTACAGTAAATCCTTCGAACTTCTCGGTCTGAATACCCCTCTTGGCTACCCAAGCGGAGTCAGTGAAATTGTGGGTTGCTCCCCCATCAATCAATACTCCTACTCTGTGACCCTGTACTACTCCTCTGACCCTGAGAGTATGGAATCTTGGTACTCCAGATAATGTAGCGATGACTCCCTCTGGTGTATCACCCTGGAGTGATTCTTCCTCAGCTGCTTGTAGTTCTTCTGTGGATCCCTGCGCATAGTCCTCCTCGTCACTGTCCGAATACACTTCAATTAGTGAGCCTTCGCCTTCCCTGCACACCTGTGTCCTGGCACCCATGGTTCCTGACGAGTGAAACATAATTTCTTCCGCTTTAAGTCTTTTCTAGTGTCCTCGTCTAACCATGTTTTCTTGGGGACATCCTGTTGGAAAGGTTTCTTGTCCTTGTCCCTAACAGGAAATTTGGTTTTGAGAGGGAACCTGTTCTTCGGAACTGAATCCTGGAGATCTCTGGCTCTGCTAATGGCATCCTGCAGAGTGGGGGGTTTGTAGGCTTTCACCCATCCCCGTAGTGGCTCTGTTAGGGCCTCAGTGAATAACATCGTCAACCTGCTCTCTGACACATCTGTTACCATGACTGCTATCCTTTGGAATTCTGAGATGAAGGCTTTTGCACTACCTGTCTATTTTAGTTGAGCCAACTCCCTGAAATGTATCTCTGGATCCTTCCTGTTAAACCTCTCCATGAGCTTCTGAGTGAACTCATCGTAGGAGTGTATGGTGTTGTGACCCAATGTCACTAATCTGTGGTACCACCACTCGTGAGCTTCTCCATCTAGGTGGAGTGTGGCCAATTTAATGGCATTTGTCTCTGTCATGGGATTGAGTTGGAAATAGGTATCCAACTTTTGAACCCATATCCGTGCTGATCCTCCGCGAGTCCCGTCAAAGTTTGGAATGGTCAACTTGCCTAAGGTTTTCTACAATTCATAGTTGTGATTGAATCCCGTGTCGAAATTTCGGGGCCTGTTCCTACTCTTCATGTTACAAAAATCTAAAGAAGACATAGCTGCATGAAACTCATCCCCTAAGTCCTTGTATTCCTGCAAATAAGCCCCAAAGGCTTTGCTAGGCTCTACCTGCATGACTGGACCTCCTACCGCATCTGCCAAGAAGTGAGGCATAGTAGGCCTGTTGGAAGGTCTGCTATATATATGCGGTGTATTCTGTATATTGGTATATGCGACCTTTCCGCTGCTGCTTGTAGACCCTCTGTCTACTGGTGAGGGAGGGGTACTGTTGTTACCTAGTTTTGGATTCGCCAATAATCTGTTAATTGCATTGAGTACATCTTTTTGCCCTTTGGCTAAGTCTTGCAATGCAGATACTAAGTTGCGAAACTCCATCTTGTCTTCATCTTCCCCCGTTCCTTTCCCCCTATCAGAGTGTATACCTATTGGTTCCATGTCTGAGCTGATATCTTCCAGTTGGATATCCTCAAAGTCCTCCGTGTACCTACTCCTTTTCCTATAGGTTACGAAAGGGTCATTTTCTGTATTCATCTACTTTTCATTTCTCAAGCCCACAGCTGGCCAAGAAGATAGCTTTGATACCACTGTAATATTCTTTACACTGATATTTTCTATTTCTAGGTAAAGTTATTGAAATAACCTGGCATGCAAACTACCATGCAAAAATTCCCTATTTTATAGCTGAAATTAGGGTTAGGGTTTGCAGGATAGAATGTAACACTTACCATTGATAAGCTGGCTGAAATGCTCATGAGAGAATATGCATGCATCAAGAGCCGATTTGGAGATGAACTGGTACCTTCTGCTTTCGGTGATACCCCAGCAGCACGAACCCAAAATCAGCGAAGGGTGACGTTTTCAGTGAAGGAGGTGTCCGTTGAAACTGAGAATTTGCAGGAGTGGTAGTCTTCCCGTGTCGGAGAGGATGCCTGACACATGCGGAAGTTCTGAGGTCTCTAGGAAGGCTAGCGAATTGATCTGGAGGTTTAACTGCTCACGCCCCCTTGATCCCGAAATTGCTGATAACTGCTCCGGATGAGCAAGACCGGATTTGATAATTACCGGGTACTGGAGTATGATACCGATGATGAGAATGGTGCTTGGGTTCTGAAGGTAAATTGAGATCTGAAGACCCAGTGAATGATTTGGAGTTTTCCAGCTAAAAACCCCCTTACGGCTACACACGTGCCCCTGCAAACAATCTCTGATGGATACTGGATAACTGTAAAGGAATGAATAAATTGAAGAGCGGATGGTGAACCTGGATGAGACTAGGGCAGATATCTCACTGCCGAAACCCCGTTAGCTAAAGATGACGTCTTCAACCCCAACTGCTGTGGCCGCACGCTGTGCTGCTGCTGAAGAGCTCCAAAATCATATCATAATCAAAAGTGAAGTCTCCATTCATTTTATCTTTCTTTTATAACTTTCAACTGTGAAAACCCTAACTTTGACCTAATTAGGTCACTTTGACTTCTAATTTGCAGTTGACTTGCATGCATGCGCATGGAGACTTAAATGGGTGCATGCATCATTAAATAATGCTTAGATGTCATGCATGTCGGTGGCCTTTGGCTCCGGTGGCCGTGTTTGACCTAATGGAGATATCATATTGATGCCCTAGATTTTCTGTAGATGGCATCAGTCTTCGGTTGATTCCCTAACTGTCAGTAATCGCTCGAACCCACATGAAACACATAGGTTAGCGGTTTTGGTCCTCAATGCCTAATCAGATGAGGACATTACAAGAGATCAGACCTAGACACCAGATCAGATCAATTGGACTTGAGGTACGTACGGTGTAAGGTAATTGGAGACGTTAGATCTATGGAAGGTGTCACTTAAATGTGCCAAGGCTTTGGACAAGGGTTTTGGACAAATGAGGGTTGATCCAAAGTGGAACACAGGTGACCTAAGGGGGTAAATACAAGATCTGGGGTTGAAGTACTAGCAACTGATGAAGATAACTGCTGCTTGGGAAACGTAACCAATGCAGGGTGAGTAAAGATAGAGTTGGGACTATCTAGTACCCAAGGGATAGACTCAATGAAAGACGTGACAATGTCAAAGTACCTGAGTCATCAAAGAAAAGTCAACTTTTAGGAAAAAGAGGTCAAAAGAGGGCTAGCGCTAGGCTTAGAGATCAGTGCCTGTTGGGCCTTGGGTAATGGAGTCAGTATCTACACAGTGTTAGAGTGAAATCACTTGGGATATGCCTTGATCTATAGACCAAGAAAAGTGTTTGGCCCGAAAAATTCAGTTTGCAGGGGAAACCAGAAGGAGGGCTAGCGCTAGGGTTTGGAGGGACAGATCCTTAGATCTAGGACAATCAGGGATGCACCAACTCAACGTTGGAGGAGAAATGGGATGTGGATGACTTGATCTACAAACCCAAGTTGGAAAAATGGAGAGAAAATCAGATCCGGAAAAGTCAGAAAATGATGAGGAGTGCTAGGGCGCTGAAAATCAGTTTCTTAGATCTAAGGCCACCTGGCAGCAACTAGCTCAGCGTTGGAGGTGTTTTGGAATGAGGAGGACCCGATCTACCCACCCAAGTGATTATTTTCTGGAAAAAGTCAGATCTGGAAAAATCAAAATTTCAGTGGGGGCGCTGGGGTTTAAACAGTCAGTTTTTTAGATCTAGGGAAAACCAGGCACTTTTTGGATAGCGTTGAGGATGAATTGGTGAGAAGGATGCCCGATCTACAAAACCCAGCAGTGGTTTGTCCAAAGATTGAACGGTTCCCTGATTAAGTATTTTTGGATTTTTAAAATATTTTGAAATTTTCAGTAATTGGAAGAAAAGCAGGTACAATGGATTTAGATCATGGAAGAAAAGAACCAACCTGTAGATCTTACTTGGAAAACCTTGTAGATGCCTTGATGATGATGATCCTTGCCATCCCGATCGATTTGAGAAGCTTGAAGCGAGTTCTATGTCTAGTGTTTGCCCGAGGAAGTCAATGCGCCCTCTCTCCTGCACAACAAACGTCAACCATATCAGATTTGCTGTGACATGAGGAAGAAGCTATATGCTGCAAAAAAAATAGCAAGAATAAATCATAGGTCACCACAACACTGATGAAAACTCCCTGATAAAAAACGAAGACAATCCATGTGAGTTGAGGCCCCCCTGCAAAAATGCCCAAGCTGAAGTCATCCTCCTGTAGACAAGACAATGATCCCCAAAAAATATAGATCTCATAACAATTTCTCGAATGCTAGGAAGCAAAAGACTTTCCAATCACCATCTAAGAACATCAGATACAAAAGAGATCCAAGAAAATATCCACAAGAAAAGTTTTCTATTATCCAGATCCAAGAGCCAAAGACCCCTTACAAATGAGAAGCTCTCTCCTTTAAATAGAAACGAGAGAACCACAATCCTAACCACTTTCAAAAAGAGTGGCTAAAATTAAAAGATATACATGTTCTAATCAATGGTTGAGATGAGCTCAACATACAATACATGGATCAATATAACCATAAAGTACCAAAGTAGACTAAATCACCCATAAAGAGGGTACTCCAATCAACAAGAAATAAATGAAGCACATGGTGGGTCCATGGAGTGTTAACTAACTCCCTCTGGGTGCCCCATGGCACAATTAAATAATATAATATTTTAATTTTTTGACTTTGTGCCTCTTTGAGGAAATCGTGAGCCTCCCAAAAGCTCCAGAAAATAATATAAAAATGCCCAAAAAATAGGTGTGGGCCCAATCAGGTGTTGCAACTGTTGGAGAAGGTGCGGAAGACATCACACTCATCATCATGACTCATCCCATCTCATTTCCTTGCCTCAGTAGCCCAAATCGATTTCTTCAATAGCCATTTAATCATTTATTAATCTGCCTCGGGAAATGTGGACCTGCCAAAACAACCTCCTAGGGTGCCTGCGTTGTCCAACTCAGCCCACCAAGCTCTCTGGGATGGGGGTACTATGGTACAATCAAGTGGCTGCACCCCCTATGCCCCATACAATGCCTTAGGAGATCCCATAAAAACATCTCCCTGCTCAGTCACATCATCCTGTGAAGCAAAACTGCATCAGAAGGGTAAAATGAGCCTGATCATCTCTGCAAGTGCTCGAAACTGAAAATAAGCTATCTCACTAGACTCAGAGAGTCCAAATCCATCTAGGGTACATACTCATACCCTTTCTAGGTCTTTGCCTGATCATCAACAATATCCAATAGACAATATAATCACCTGTAAATGACCAGATAATAATATAACTCAGACTATCAACCATCTGCTGCAAGTGTTATGTTACCACCTGAATGGTAGCATGATGTTCAGGTGATTTGAGGTTACACAGTATGCTGCAGGATCCCGTATCAATCATTTCTGATTTGCAGGTGTTTGGCAGCTGTTTAACTTCAAAGAAAATTCGGCTCTCAATGTTAGGATGTTCAATGAGAAATATTATGAGATGGCTATTGTCTGCTTCAAATGGGTCGAGTATTCTCATTCAAATATGGCCAAATGGGCAAAGGCTGCAAGTCTCCAAAGATCTGGTCAGAGACTTCCAGGGCTCAACCCATAAGCAGCGAAGGATTTATTGAGAAAAGCAACTGAATGTTTTCTGTCTATTAACCAGACTTGGCTATTGACTGCTTCTTTATAGTGGGGGTTTGGAACATTTTGCTGTTAAAACTTAAAAGTTAATTACCTTACTGGAGGATGCTGGCTTTGTGGCCACTGCATTGGATCTTAGAAGGTCTGGAATTGATCACACACAGACAAACAACATCTCAACATCTTGAGGAAATAATCCTCCTTCCGTCCCAACTTTGATTGCTGTAAGATGGGCATGCTGGATAAGAAAGTCTGCTTTCCTCATTGATTGGCACAACTTTGGTTATACTCTGCTGGGCTTGACTCTTGGGAAATTTCATCCACTTGTGAAATTATACTATTGGTGTGAGAAGAGTTATGGAAAAATGGCTGATGGATGCTTGTGTGTTACAAAAGCCATGCAGCACGAGTTAGCTCAGAACCGGGGTATAAAAGCAACTGTTGTATATGACAGATCTCCAGAGTTTTTCCATCCTACACAACTAAAGGAGAAGCATGAGTTATTTTGCAGATTGAACAAGGCTATTGCAAATCGACTTGGCATCCATGATTGTTGTAGTGACGGTAGCATTGTAGACCAAGGAACACAGATTGTTTCCGGAACAGAAGATGAAACAGATCAAGTCACCAGGACTGATGGTGCCAGCACTTCATATTCCAGATTAGCAAATTGTGACATCACTTGTGATGCATGGGATAAAGAAGGGAAAAGATCAATTCCACAGAGGGTGGAGCACACCCTCTTTAGTAATCATGTGGTTGCAAGCGGCAATGAAGGTCATGATGATGATCAGAGCATTTCATTGAATGAAAACATGCTAGCACTTATTGTGAGCAGTACTAGCCGGACTCCAGATGAAGATTTTAGCATTCTTTTGGAGGCAACAGTTATGTATGATAGGCGTGTAGCTGCAATTTTAAATGAATTTGATTCAATATCAGAGGAAAGCCTTTGGAATGACTTTACAAAGGGGAAGCGGTTTTCATTTCCAAGATTGCTTTTTATTATTACAGGAAAGGGACAATAGGAGGAAAGTCTGTGTTGTTGGCCTGAGCAAAATATTAGAGTAAAGGATCATGCCAATCATATCCACAACTTGAGAGGAAATGCAGTTACAATAAAAAAACACAGAGTATAAGGGTTCTAAAACTCCTAAAACTAAGGATGTATTAACAAATAGTTGCACAGCACGCCTGTAGATGTTAAGGAATGTCAATAGTCTATAAAATATCTAGGGATTGTCAGTGAATTTGCAGGGAAAACATCTACTGGAGTAAAGAATGCAAAGGCAAAAGGTGAGAAATCAGCTACGAAGCCCATCATCATTCTCATTGTCCTGAAGATTGCCGATTTTGATCGCAAGGCTTTTCTAGAGGAATGGGTGTCTAGCAGATCAGTTGATGCTTTTCCTCACACGTTGGATTGGTTACACAATCATCTTCTACAGTGCATTGAGGCAGGTAGCCCGCAATTGAACTCCGGCAAGGAAATGAATAAGTTCATTGAAAACACGTCTCATTTGACAGCCGGTTATAGAACCTGGAAGTCATCCGCGCACGGATTGACGGTTGGTTACAGGGTCGTGGTCTGTTGGGAGGCACCATGATTTGATTGAGACCGCCATAATTATATATCGTGGGTAGATCAGTTGGCATGATAGAACCATGATCTACGATTAGCAGATGGGTGGTTATGAGCCTCTTTTTCGAGCCCAAATTTCTAGCTGATTACCACGATTTTTTTGGGCATCCGATCACGCAGAGATTGAAGAGCTTGCAGACTGCCAATTGCATGGATATCTTAGCTCGAGTTTGGTGTGGACCCATTCTTGTTTGGTTTATTAGCAGTCGAGTTTTATTAGTGGCCGATTTCTATGCAGTCGTTTGGTAACATATCTATTGCCGCGTGAAGCCTTGGACAGTTAAACAAAAGCTTTGAATTATTTGAAATATGTTTAAATTGGCGGCCTGTGTGTTAACGCCAGAGCTTGGAGCAATTAGTTGGCGGCTTGGGGCGTATCTAGCACACGACAGATTGATTCTTCCTGGCAGTTGTCACAACAGCAGAGTAGTGGATCTTTGCCCACGTTTCCTTGAGGCAGCTTGTTCCGAGAGATAACTTTAGTGAAGTAGTCGTTGGGTATCGAGGCTGTTGGAGTGATTTCTCAAAGTGTGGGTTCTTTTTTAAAATGAATTAATTCTGCTTTGGTGTTTGGTTTAGTTAGGTTAGCTTACTTTGAATAGACTAAAGGTACTTTAATGATAAAAGTGCAGTACCCTTAGTTTTAGTAATAAATTTTGTTAGGCTTTAGTTGAGAACAAGGTGGAGCTATCTTTCCCACCTTTTCTCATTTTTTGATTATTTTATTTTTTAGCTTTTTTTGGCCTATAAAGAGCATAGCTCTTTCATTGTAAGGGATGTAAAGTTTTTGGGCTGGGAGGATTTTTTCCCTAGAGTTAATAAAGAAATTCATTGTTGAATTTTTGGACATGTTGGGTTTTTCAGTGGTAATCTTGTGTTTTCATAAGTTGTAGACTAAGTCGGCATAGAAGGCTAACAATCTAGCACGTTGGGCAAGCATTCGCAGTTGCCAAGTTGCTTGTCGTCGTTATGTTCTTGGAGGTCTGGGAGTAATGGAAACTAGTTAGTTATACTACCATTCTCCTGGCCTCTGATTATGGAGCGGACCAACCTGATCTCCCTTCTGCAAAACATAAAGCCTTTCTGAGTCCCCTTCTGACTCCATTTGCCCTTCTGATACTGGCACTGGCCTTTCCCTCGAGGACCGATTCTCCCTTCCCTTCCTGCTCATCAATTCGACTTATTTTCCTTTCTGCTACCCAAGTTTCTCTAAGGCAGCCTCTTCAGATCACCCTGCCCTTAGCTGCACCTGCCTTAGAGATTCGAACTTAGGGAAACCCCCCTAGAGCTGGAGAAGAGCCAGCCTGAAGCGAGGAGAGAGAAGGTGTGGTGACATTGGCCTCTCTCTCGAGAGGTTGTTGCTGGGCCGACGCGCTCGCGGTTTGCGCTTTCGGCACCCGCGTGCCAGTTTTAGGCGACAACATGTTACAAGGCTAAGACATGCTTTACAAATCATTTAAGTAACAATCATAACAAGTAGAAGTCACCTTACTGGCGGTACATCAACCAAATACATATATAGGGTTTTATTTATTATTACTCAGACCAGAGTTTCAGGACTATACTCACTTCATAGTTGTAGTCAATTTGTTAATAAAGGGTGAAGGCTTGAAATTGACCAGGCTAGGGAAAAGGATGACTACCAACTTAACATCATGACACTTTGGATATGGAAAGGGAGTACTCACTATAACCACATGCTGGACAACCAACAACACAGGGAATGACAGTGCCTCACAAATGGTTGAGTTGTTCAGAGAGTGATTATTCAACTTAGGCATCATGTCTACATCAAGTTTGATCCAGGTTCATTAGGACTCAGGACCATCAATTTTATTTCCATGGCCTTTTTAGCCTATATGACTTTTTGGGGACTTCACCAGTGCTTAAAAGCACAGCTAACTGCAGCTTTCATCCAGGACATATTCAAATTTATAAGGCTAGCAATATTTGGATATAGCATATATTTAACCATTGCTTTTGGGAACTTTTCTTATACCCTTCACGGAGTATTTTAGCATTTCATTGCTCTTTCCCTTTCCTTGCATATGTTAAGAAACACATTTTAGAATTTACATTTTTCATGGGCGCATATATAAACATTTCCAATACAAGTAGTACATGAGCTTTCAGTTTTAGCCAACAACATCTCAAGTGACTGGGGGGAGTTCTACACAGTGCCAAACATTGGGACAACCGACCAGAATGACTTAGGCATACAATCCAACTCACCAAAGGCAAGTTCTGTCACCAACTCAGAGCCGAGACACACTATAAACAGGGAGGTTTGTCCAGCAAAGGTTCTAGCAGGGAAAGGTCCTCCATGCCATAAGTCAAGTAGTAAGTCGGATTAAAAACAAAACCTGAAGGTAATGGATGGGTGGAGACAGTGAAAGATGAAGTCAACACTAGCAAGCTGTAATATCCCAAATCCCGATATTTTCTATTTCTAAGCAAATATGCTGATACAACTGGGCATGCAAACTGCCATGCAAAAAATCCCTATTTTATAGCAAAAATCAGGGTTAGGGTTTGTGGGACAGAATGAACACTTACCACTGATAAGCTGGCTAGACTGCTCCTGAGATGGTATGCAAGCACCGAGAACTGGATCGGAGATGGGCAGATCTCTTCTGCTTCCGGTGAACCCCCAGCAGCAAGAACCCCAGTCAGAAAAGGGTGATGCTTTCAGTGAAGGAGGTGTCCGATGGTGCTGCCGATTTGCAGGACTGATAGCCTTCCCGTGCCGGAGAGAATGCCTGGTACATGCGGGATTTCTGATATCTCTAGGCAGGATAGCGACTTGCTCCAGAGAGACAGTTGCTCACGCCCCCTGGATCCCGAAATTGCTGATAACTGCTCCGGATGAGCACGGACGGATTTGGTAATCACCGGGTACCGAAGTATGATGGTGATGATGAGAATGGTGCCTGAGTTTCGGAGTAAAGCTGAGATCTGAAGGCCCTGCAACTGATTAGGGCTTTCTGGCTGAAAACCCCCCCTTACGGCTGCACACGTGTCCTTGCAACGATCTATACCATATACTGGATAACTTATGAATGAATGTAAGAACAAATGGTGAACCTGTATGGCTTACCCGGAATGAGACTAGGACAGATGTTTCACTGCCGAAATCCCGTTAGCTGAAGACTCCGTCTCCAACCCCAACTGCTGTGCGGCACGCTGTGCTGCTATCCGAGAGCTCCCAAAATAATAAGAATCAAAAGTGAAGTCTCCTTTCGCTTTATCCCTCTTTTATAACTTTCAACTGCGAAAACCCTAATCTTTGACCTAATTAGGTCACTTTATCTTCTAATTTGCAGTTGACTTGCATGCATGCGGATGGAGACTTAAAGAGTGCATGCATCATTAAATAATGCTTGGATGGCATGCACTGAGGTGGCCTTTGGCCCCGGTGGCCCTTCTTGACCAATGATGATGCCCTAGATCTTCTATGGATGGCATCAGTCCTCAGCTGATTCCCCAGCTGTCAGTAACCGCTCGAACCCACAGGAATCACATAGGTTAGCGGTTTTGGGCCTTAAGGCCTAATCGGAAGAGGACATTACACAAGCCAAAGAATGGTGGGAATGACTACCTCTATTCTCCCTAGGGAGGGTAAAACCAATGAGTATAGATCAGGAACTTCCAAGTCTAAGTAGGGACACCAATACATAATACAAATACATCCAAGTCCATATATTTATGACCGTTAGATCATGACACTAAATGCTAGTATATGTCACAAAGATGAGTATAAGAGCAATGATAACCATAACACAATAAAATGAATGCTGAGTCATAACCATGCAAATAATCCATCTGAACCATCATCTGTCCAATGAGAAAACACTAACACCAATCTGGATCTAGCTGAAAAATGTACTGAATCTGAAAAATAGAATATGGTAGCCCATCTACTATATATGTAATAACACCCCCCCTCGAGTTTTTAAACTTTTTTACTAAAAAACCAAAAACATGAAAAAAACCGTAAAAAACCTAAAATATATTTAAAAAAATAACAAACTAAAGTTACTAAACCCTAACTTACCTATACACATCCGCACTTTACCTCATTTTGATCTAACAAACTCAAACATGATTTCTCTTGGAGTTTTTGTTCGACGGAACTGGCTGACGGCTTGCTTTTAGAGAGTACTTAGGCTCTTATTATATTTGATTCTAGGATCTCATAACATAAATATGTAGGATTAAGGCTTTATTACAAACATACGAGCATAGACTCAAAATAGGTCATGTACATAGGTTTTATTTGCATGATAAAAACGTTGTGTTTAGGCACATGTCTGATCAGTTTTCTTAATCATGCCAAAAGGTATTTATGGAAGACATTTTTTCTTTTGTAGTTGTAACCCATAAATTATAAGTAGCTTTGTAGGTTAGATTTAGTTATGCAGTGGTTAAGATATTAAACTAAAATATTTAGTTTGTTCTTGAAAAGCCATTATTGAAGCATTTTATCCAAATGAATTTAAACAAGTTTAACAAAGGGTGTTCTTGTAATGCAAAACATGAGTTTTTATAAATCTCTTGTTAAAGCTATTTGATTGATTGGGTAAAGTATGAGGAATCAATTTTCTTATGCAACTATCATGTTTGAAACTTGCAGGTCGCAAGCTTGTTGAGACTTCAAAATTGGGTCCTCGTCCAGAGAAACCCATTGAGATTTATGAATTTGAAAGGTTTCATTTTGTCCTTTGTTATTGTACAATTGGTTGTTTTTACTTTTATTTCTACATAGACAGTTACACTTTTCTTTTGGAAACTCCTGCTTAGATAGACAATTGTACTTTTGATCTATTATAGTTGTATTAATTCTCACCCTTCTCTTGTTGATTTACATGTGGTTCTCGTGGATGCGTTAGTTGTCCGTTTTGTCGTAAGGTCAGTTATTTATAACTTTTATTTTATTTTATTTCCTAGTCTAGTGTTCCTCAATTAGAATTTCAGATCAATTTGAATTTTTTGTATATATATTATATCTAATGATAAGTTTTGATGTATAAATATGAAGCTTTCCGTGTCCAAAAGTTGGTTGTTATTCTTACTAAAGATTGTATACTCATATTCTAAGTTTATAAAGCTGGAAATAAATTAATAATATAAAGATAAGAGATATTAATGACACAAATTAAAGTACAAAGTTGTTGCATCATTAAATATCTCACATACATAGGGGCACTCACTCAAAGCACAAACAAACACTTGGACAATTCAAATTGTCCTCACCATTTTTTAATCTACCACTTGAGCTTTTGAGATGTCCGCCTATTGTACTAACAAGCTTGGAACATCTTAGAGAATCTTTTTTGTGTGCAGTTGATGTCTAAATTGGAGCTAGCTATTGGCTCCCACTTAGTTGGACTGCCTTTCTTATTGGGTAGTGGGGTCTTATATGGGGTCCATTTATTTGACTGATTATCAACTGCCTTCACTATACAAACAAACATAGAGATTGGTCTATACTGTAGCTTGCTAATGCTATGGAGAAAATGGGTGGTAGGAATACAACATTGACATTGTAGTTGAGGTAATCTTGAAGATACCAAGGAAAAAAGGTAGGTATTCATAGTGTCCAAGTTATTCTACTTCTTTGTTGCCAAAGGTACACTTTGACATTTTCACATAAAACTGATTTTCTTCTAATAGGGAGAGTACTTGTTCTAGGTACTTAAGATGCTCCTTCCATGTTTTACTATATATCAGGATGTACTAAAAAAAGACTAACACAAACTTCCTCAAATAAGGTTGGAAGAGCTCATTCATAGTCACTTGAAAAGTAGCAGGGGCATTCATTAAACCAAATGGCATCAGTTTAAATTCATAATGACCTTTGTGAGTTAAGAAAATGGTCTTCGTGTAGATTTTTGCTAGTTTTCAGCCACCGGTTTCAAGTAAAATTTTATATCACAGTTTATGACATTCTCAGAAAAATAAAGTTCTGGAAATAAACAAAATTTTCAGACTTAAAACACTGTTGTAAACAAACTTTTTCAGTGACAGGAAATAAAAATCAGCATGCCATTTAATCACACAGAACACTAGTATTTTCGGCCAATGGCCTTGGAAAAACCCACTAGGGGAAAACCAGTCAGAGAGAGAGAGAGCTTTTATTATTTGCTTTAGGAAAAATCAGACATTCATTTACAGTCAAAATCAACTTATCTCAACGAGCGCAAATCACCCAACAGACTGTCTCGATTTCTGTGCAAAGCTGCCTCGTTTTCCGTGCATAAATCTTCTCGAAAAATGTGCAGAAATTATCAGCAACCTCATGTTCTCGATTTCTGTGCCAGAGAGCAATTAATGCATCCCTTGAAATCTGTGCTAAAAGTCACAGACCGTACAGTATGGACTGCATTAAATGCAGCTGTACGTCCTCGAAAGACATGCCACAAAACATGTCTGTATTTCTCGTGAAATGTGCCAGATTTCTTCCTCGAAATCTGTGCCTGATTTTCTCCTCGTTTTCTGTGCCAAAAACGTGCCTAAAAAACTGTGCAGCAAACCATACAGTACGGAACCCGTACACCCTCAAAAACCGTGCAGCAATAAATGAGCCGTACCCTGTCTCGAAAATCGTGCCAGCAATAAATGCTGTCCATACTCCTTGTTTTCTGTGCAGCAATAAATGGTTGCTGTCTCGAAATTCGTGCTCATCAAAATGTCTTCAGCAAGCTTCCTCAAAATTCGTGCCCTTGCTCTCCTTCAGCTCTCTCTCGTTTCTTCTTCTCACAAGAATGAATTCATTTTGCCTTTTGCTTGCTTTTTGCTTCTCAACCCTAGGTAGGTGAAGAGATCTTAATCCAATGGCTAGGAATGAATTAGATCAATGGTGGAAATTAAATGCACACTTTTTATTTCTAAAAAGTTAATTTCCCTCACCCACTTAAATTTAGCAAAAAGTGACTTTAATGTCCTAAAGTCACATTAAATGCTTTTCAAGTCATTTAATGCAAGTTCACTTTATTTCCTTTCACTAGGTGACTAAAGGCTAAAGTCACCTAGGGGAACACTTCCCTAGGTACAAAACTAACACTTCGCCATGTCTTTCAATATCACTCAGATTTGGTAGTAACCTGACTTCAAATCTAGCTTTGAAAAACATTTGGCCCCATGAAGTTCATTCAGCATTTCATTTATGAATGGAATAGGAAACTTGTTCTTTATTGTTATTTCGTTAAGACATCGATAATCTACACATAGCCTGAAAGATTCATCTTTTTTTTGCATTAGCACTACTGGGGCTGCATATGGACTTTTACTTGTGATAAATGTTAATACCACATCTTAATAGATTCTAAATCAACCTTTCTATTTTTGTGTTGTGGTGATGTGGATATTGGTAAGGTTTAATGCTAATAGGTGTTGAGTTTGGTTTGGCCTCAATTATCTGTTCAATTCTTCTTTTCGGAGGCAACTTCATAGATAGGTCGGAAAATACCTTCTCATGTTTTTGGATTAACCCTTGGATATCGGGTTGTTGTGAGTAGATTACTTCTGATGTTGATATCTCCATTTAATGACATTGGGTCACATATGCAGCTGACCCTTTTCAGATTAGCTTTTCCGTTTGTCTCGAATATATAATTTAGGTTGGAGGTGGTTGGAACCCCTACAATTTATATTTTCTTCCTTCCCACTTGAGTTTAATAATTTGCTTCTGATGATATGCAGAGTAAGTGCATAATGTTTGTAGGCTTGTAGCCATTGTTTGGGACTTTTGACCAACACTTAACAGCCTTACTGCTGTAGCTTCAATTTAAACTTCCTTGGCAAAGAGATCAAATGCTGATTACTTGGGTTCAGATTTCATATGGATTTCATATAGCATTCGTTTGACATATTCAAATTCACCAATACTTCATATCATTACCATTTAACATCTCATACATATGCATTTGACAATAAATTGGACAGTCTTTAAATAATCCGTGGCAACAGCCTTTTAAGAGGTTTGAACTAGTAGCAATGCATTTACCAATGAGTGTGGTCGACTCATGGATTTATAACAGCCATATAAATGCTTCTAGTATATAGATGAACCGTAGAGCATTCATAAGAATATATGTACCAGTGCTGAAGGTAGTTTCCTGTAGGAGATCGGTAATTATCAGATTTCCACTTTTGGCTGTAGTGATGGGTTCCTCGGCTCAGCTTAACATGTTCACAACAGTGAAAGGGATGGTCCCAACCAGAAGATATAATTCTCATCAATGATATTTCATGCCCAAATATGACGTCTCCGCCCCAAAACACGCCCAGTAGTTAATGAACGATGGCCCAAGGAGGTAGATCACACCTTCATTTAGAGAACACAGCCCCTAGATTTCCAACATGGTCGTTTCAGATATCCACGCAGCCTTTAGGAAGAAGTATGCTTCTTTCCCAACAAGATACAACTTCCAATATGAAGAACACACCCTTCTAAGCAATGAATGGCAGCCTGAGCGATTAGATTGCTGCTTGAAACCAGTGAATTTCTTCTTTATTGTCAGATCCCAGTCTTATTTGACAAGTCGCTGCTTTATATGAATCTCTGCCTTGTCCAAGGAAATCAATCTACTCAATGATGTTAGATTTTGCACTATGATAGTAGTTATGTTAGATCTTTAAGCAAATTCTACTATATCACAATAATAAGCAATAAGATCACTAGAAGATGAACAAGCACAACATAGACAAGAGACACAAATATTTCTCCTCTAGGAAACCCTTAAAGTGAAGAAAACCCAACAACTTCTTCAGTATAGATTCAGTCAGCAAGTACAATGTCATACTAGTATGATGAAGAGCTAAATCTCTTTCACACAAAGATTCCGACAATAGATAAGATAAGAAAACCCAAAGATAAGATGTCTTCACAAAGCAGTTACTCTTCTCCCTCTAGCGAACTCGTTTTTTTCTCTCTAGTGAACTTGCTTGAGTGCTTATTTTTGTTTTATATATTTTTTTCATTGCTACTCCTAGATCTTTAATAATAAAAGTGTTAGTTTTTTTATGGTTATACAAGATTTGAAACATTTAGCATCATAACCTACGCTATTGGGAGCAGGAGCGAAAAGCGAAATTTTCAAAAGATTCCGATTTGGGAGTGTTTTTTATATAATATATATTTTAATATATTTTGATGCATATATATTAAAAAAACATGTATTATGCCAAATTAGTTATAGAAAACATAGATATAACCATTTAATACACATGTCACATATAACATCAATCATCTAGGAGCTATGACTTGGAGCATTGTCATCAAAATCTTCAAATTTCAACATATAATATTTGCCATCAACAAACTGTAACAGTCTAACAGATAACATCAACCATGAAATGAAACAAAGCATCATAATATCATATTCAATACTAAAGAGTTGTAAGATCATAAGATGATAAGAATCAAGATGCAATCAACAATTTAAAGTTCAAACTTCAAACTTCAAAGTAGGCCATAATGTTTACAAAATAGGCCATAATAAACATGAAATACAAAGTATTTTGATACTATCTACTAAGTTTTCCTCTTGCCACGAGAAACTTCCAATTTTTTTTCTCGTGTTCTAGGTGGAATAGGAGCTGCTGGAAGTGAACTTGGAACATGAAAAGAAGATGAATGGCCCCCACGGATTGTCGGACGTTTTGAAGCCAAAGGAAAAACTCCTGCATCTGTAAACCTGTTGGTGGTTGGGGGTGGCATCTTTGATGTATGAATCGGATTACCCTCATGATCACCCAATAGTTCATCCTCCAAGCGCTCTAATGCAATGGCTCCATCCTCTACATTAGCCTCCTCTGGATTGTTGTCCCAAGTAAAAAAAGTTCTATCATTTTTTGGCCGCTTCACAATAATGGGACAACAACCTCAAGTTGTAGTGCACATAGACCAAAATTTCGGCCCGTTCTATATTTAAGTTATTTTTCTTGACGTTGTGGATGAAGTTGTAGGTGCTCCAATACCTCTCCGCAAAAGAACTATTGACAATTTATGAAAGCACCCTCACCGCCAATTTATGCAAATATGTGGCACCACTACCATACATGTTCCACCAACGGATAGGATCTGTTGTACGCCGATTGCACACTAGCAGCAGAAATCTAATGAAAGCTGTCTCCTCGCTTGAGAAAGTGGGAGAGGTGTGACCTTGGGGGCAAGCACAGAGCTAGGTATTGTCACCTACTCCTAGCTCGTCCGTTTAGGCTAACTCCTAACGAAGCCAAGGGGGGTAGTCCCTAACAAAGAGTTTTCTAAGGCTCAATGTGATTAAAGTGTTTTACTTAGTTGCGGATGCGGATGGGTGTTACTTAGGAGTTTATTATGATTGGAAGTGTTTGTTTATTACGAGAATGACAATTAATCAGAAGCAATCCATGTTGTTGACAAGAGATTGCACAGATAAACAAAGATTCCAGATTTTTAATTAAGCATTCAGAGATAGCAATTAAAATGAACCACAGACAATTGATCAAGATAGATTTACTTAGTTGCGGATGCGGATGGGTGTTACTTAGGAGTTTATTATGATTGGAAGTGTTTGTTTATTACGAGAATGACGATTAATCAGAAGCAATCCACGTTGTTGACAAGAGATTACACAGATAAGCAAAGATTCCAGACTTTTAATTAAGCATTCAGAGATAGCAATTAAAATGAACCACAGACAATTGATCAAGATAGATAATTATTCAACTTTAACCAAGGACCAGTGCCTTATGGAGTCAACGAAAATGTGCGAATAAAATGAAAAGTCTAGGAATTAAGCTAGTGAGTATTAGATTGTGCGAATGCTCTTGGTAGGTTTTAAAGATTTTACGTGCTCTTAATTAAGGTGTCTGGAAATCCTAACCAGAAATACCTTCAGTGGCTCCTTTTGAAGACATGACGGACCTGTCTGGAATCACAGCTAGGTGTTCAATAACTTAACCAACTGTGTCCAGATTGGGTCGCCTGGCACCCACACTTGGAGTTTGCCCACTTGCCTGAGTATTTAATCGAGACAACGCCAGTGCGTTGGTTATGGGGTAAAAAGTTTTAATTATGTTTCTCTTGTGCGAACTTAACAAGTCCGTTCACCGTTCTGAGTACGAGCCCAACCCGAAAGTCGACAGAGCATACTAGGTGAAGGATGATCAACAAAGTTAATTGATTAGAAGGTTGTGTGTGTTGAAAGTTTTATTAAGTCGATTAAACTCTCCGACAGAGAGCGCTCTTGACCTTGTCTTATAACAGAGGTTCAAGGGTCTTATCTAATCTAGATGCCTAATGCAAGGATTATGCAAGACTAATGATGCTCTCCGATAGAGAGTGCTCTTGACTTGTGTTTCTGCAAGTTCAAGAGTCTTACTTAATCTTTTAATTTGATTAAACAATATGATGCAAAAGATAAAATGAAGATGGTTGATTAAACTCTCCGACAGAGAGCACTCTTGATCCACCTTATGGTGAGATTCAAGAGATTTATGAATGTTAGGCAGTTGATTTACTTATAAAAGATACACAGTTAAGAGATGAAGTAATCAACTTATTCAATAAATCAAATGTGCTAATCTAACAATTAGTATTCTAAGAGAAAAGATGCAAATATTATGAGCACAAGCCCATCTAATCTAAGCACATAAGAAGATGAACACAACACAAACCTCCCCAAATGGGGGAGGATGAGAGTGGGGACTTAAAAACCCCACTCAAACAAAGATATTTTATTAAGATTATACAACTTGCCTTTAGGAATTCGACCTTTGAAAGGACTTTTGAAGGAAAGCATACAACTTTTTATTATCGAACCTTATGTAAAAAAGGAGAGTGATTTACTTTTTATTCAGAACTTTTCTTGAAACTTGCAAAAAAGGGAAAAGGAGAAGATAAAAGAGCAAAAAGGAGGCAAAAACTAGGGCAAAAGAGGGCTGTCCAAAGTGGCAAAAAGGGATGACAAACTAAAGTGAAAAGAGGGCAATGAAGAAGAAAAGGTAAAGGCAAGCAAAACAAAGCAAGGAGGAAGATGCTAGCAAGCAAGGAATCAAGGAAATCAAGGAGCAAATGAGAGAACTAGAGGAGGGAAGTTAGTAGATCCAGGTAACCAAGTGTGTTTTTTAATCTTTGTTGATGGAAGGAAGGAGAAACTCTGACTGTTATGTCTCTTTCTTGGATTGAGAAGTGCTTAGAAGAACCTGCTAAACAAAGGAATTACATGAAAAAAGCCACTGGTTCATGAAGAAGAGCTTGATCTCAAGCTTGTCCTTCACCCTTGATGATCCCTGCAAAACTCTTACAAACAATATCAAATTCGAACAAGATACTCATAAACTAGATTGTTAGCCCTTCTAGAGTATATAATGAATAATGATTTAATAATTGAAAAGGAAGGGTAAGAGAGATATCACCAAAGACAATGTGAATCCACAACTCCAATAACTCATGCATGGACCTCCAAAGTCACAACTTTATTTCAACTTCAAACAAATATTACAATAATTTTGGCAGAGTGTTCATACCCAAAATCTCCATCCGAATAGAGCTGAAAGAGCCTCTATTTATACAATGAGAGAGTGCTAAAACCCTAAAACCAAATCACATAACCTGACCGGCTTGGTCACATAACTGAGAGCCCAGACCTAAAATGAAGAGCTGGGAGTGAGGGGAGGCCTCCACCTAGGCAAGGCGCCCCCACTCCAATCCTAGCCACTGAAAACAACCCAAAATTGAGCCCACCCGTGTGGAAGGCGCCCCCAGGTTGAGGAAGGGCATGAATGGGTGAAGTAGGCGTGAGTCTGCATAGGAAGGCTACCTGTTAGGTCTGGAAACCACATATGCTAGGTATGGAGGAGCCACTGCCTAGTGATCATCAATGCAAGCCTCAGTTTTGCCTTGATCAAAACATCGAACGAATGAATGCTCTCCACCTCACCCACACGTGAGCCTGGCTAAAGCAGTGTTATCGAAACCGGACTGGAACAGGCAAAACCGGCCGGTCTGATCGGTTTACAGGGTTGGCCAGTCCGGCCAGCAAAAAAATTTAAAAAAACGAGATTTTTTTCCAGACCGGGTATGGAACCTGCCAAAACCGGCCAAAACCGGCCGAACCGGCCGGTCTGGACTGGGGACTCAGGAAACTCAATTTTAAAAAAAAAACCAGAAAATAAAACTTTGTTGATGTACTTTGGTTCAGAACCTTAGAGATGTATTGCACTAGGTGCTATTTTGGATATTTGCACCCATATTTGCTATATATATGAAAGAATTTGCATATTTTTGTATTAATGGTCTGGATTCATATGTATGCACATGAATATATATATGTTTTTTACAAAATATGAATATTTTATGTATTTTTTAGTCTGCCGGTTTTTTACCCGGTTTTTTGCCGGTTCCAGTTCGGTTCACATTTTGGGCTTCGCCGGTTCGATGACCGGTCCGGTTCCGATAACATTGGGCTGAAGGAGGCGCAATTCCTAAGTAGAGATGTCATTTATGTCACTGAATGCTGACTGAAACTACCTTCCGTTAACTCCAATGCTCATTAATGCCCGATGAGATGTCATTTGGCCTTTTATTTCGCTGAATTTGGATTAATTTGGAGAGTTTTAATTTTCTCCAAAATAATCATTTTTTAATAAAAATTCATTTTTTCCTCAAAAATGACTTTTTTGAGAAAAATGGCGTTGTGTGTCTGATTGATGATTCGAAAGTTGGATCTGACTGGTTGGCCGATCAAGCATGATTTTTGGCTTAAGGTTAGAGCCTTCAATCACTGAAAACGGGGTCCGGATGACCGACTTATTACAAATGGGATTTTTCCATTTAATTTATGGAAAAATTAATTAAAAAACTTAGGGAAATTTAAAAAATTTTTAATTTTAAATTTTTTTTCCCCATTCAAAAAAGATTTTTTCGAAAAAAATTTAAAGGTCCCAATGACTTAGGACAAGACCATGCTCTACCTAAATAATGCCTAGTAGGTTTATAACACTCAGTTGGGCTCTAATAACCCCCCAAGGCCTAGAATTCAACATCGGGCATTCCAGGTTTGGAGGAAGCGAGAGAAAACCTCATCAATTATACTCAACTATAGGCAAAGCATAATTGTCAAGGGCAAAAAACTCCCTGGAATACCTTATTTCAGATTCTATGTCTCAGGAGATCGAACCACTCAAAAATACCCTACTAGCACATTTGATTACAAATCCCGCGGGGCCATGGTCAAAATTATTCAAATAAAAAACTGGCTAGCCAATATTGGCTAGACATGAAGATGGATCAACTGATACACTGGAATCAGACATTGAACATGTCTGTCAACCGGCGGCTCCTCAGGTAACCCAACTATGGTACAAAAAGTTGGTAACATCTGGCTCCAACTGTGGGACAGGTACTTGCTTGATCTATTGATCAAAAAGAGTGCTTGAGAATCCAGGAATCTCTGGTACCCCTTGGTCATCTTGGAGGTTGTTTTGGTAAAAGGGCTTCAAGTGTTGGCCATTCATGGGCATGGTTAATATTTCTCCATCCATGGTGTTAAGGAAAAAATAATTGGTGCCAGCCGTGTCGCGGATGATAAATGGCCTTTCCAAAGGCTGTCGAATTTTCCATGCTTCCTAGGCTTCTCCCTTCTCTTATCCCATAAGAGAACAGTATCTCTGTTTTGGAAAGCTCTCAGCTTGGCTGACTTATCAAAAGTGCCCTTCATACTTTCTTGATGTCTGAGTGACTGATGAAGGGCAGCTCTTTGGGATCCATCCAACTCTATGATCTGATTGATCCTCTGCTCCATTTCTGCTTGTTCTGTGCCATACTCACTTAACCTCCTGAAGATCGGAATTTGCATGCTGACCGGAAGGGTGGCTGTGAGTCCATACACCAGCTCAAAAGGTGACTTACCAGTTGAGTTCTTCTTAGTGATCCTATCTGCCCACACAACATACTTAATTTTGCTATCCCATGATCTCTTATTATCCCCCACAGTCTTCTTAAGGATAGACATGGGCCTTTCCAAAGGCTGTCGAATTTTCCATGCTTCCCAGGCTTCTCCCTTCTCTTATCCCATAAGAGAACAGTATCTCTGTTTTGGAAAGCTCTCGGCTTGGCTGACTTATCAAAAGTGCCCTTCATACTTTCTTGATGTCTGAGTGACTGATGAAGGGAAGCTCTTTGGGATCCATCCAACTCTATGATCTGATTGATCCTCTGCTCCATTTCTGCTTGTTCTGTGCCATACTCACTTAACCTCCTGAAGATCGGAATTTGCATGCTGACCGGAAGGGTGGCTGTGAGTCCATACACCAGCTCAAAAGGTGACTTACCAGTTGAGTTCTTCTTAGTGATCCTATCTGCCCACACAACATACTTAATTTTGCTATCCCATGATCTCTTATTATCCCCCACAGTCTTCTTAAGGATAGACATGGGCCTTTCCAAAGGCTGTCGAATTTTCCATGCTTCCCAGGCTTCTCCCTTCTCTTATCCCATAAGAGAACAGTATCTCTGTTTTGGAAAGCTCTCGGCTTGGCTGACTTATCAAAAGTGCCCTTCATACTTTCTTGATGTCTGAGTGACTGATGAAGGGAAGCTCTTTGGGATCCATCCAACTCTATGATCTGATTGATCCTCTGCTCCATTTCTGCTTGTTCTGTGCCATACTCACTTAACCTCCTGAAGATCGGAATTTGCATGCTGACCGGAAGGGTGGCTGTGAGTCCATACACCAGCTCAAAAGGTGACTTACCAGTTGAGTTCTTCTTAGTGATCCTATCTGCCCACACAACATACTTAATTTTGCTATCCCATGATCTCTTATTATCCCCCACAGTCTTCTTAAGGATAGACATTAAATTTTTATTGGTGGACTCAGCGAGTCCATTGCCCTGTGGGTAATAATCAGGTGAGTGGGATAGGATAATGCCATATTTAAAACATAAGTCATTTATTTTTTCGGAACTAAAAGCCTTAGCATTATCGGTTGTTATTTTTAGGGGAGTTCCGAATCTGGTGATGATTCTTTCCTCGATGAAGTCTATAACAACCTTCTTAGTGGCAGTCTTAGTGGGTATAGCCTCTACCCACTTGGTGAAATAATCGGTTGTTGTGAGAATCTAGCAAAAACCGTTGCTAGAGTTATCCTTAAATTTTCCAATAAAATCAAGCCCCCACTGCTGAAAAGGGGCAAGGACAACAACCGGAGTAAGGGGAAGAGCTGCCAACTTCTGCTTCTCAGTGAACAGCTGACACTCTTGGCAACACTTGATATGCTTGTGAGCATCTGCAAAAATGGTTGGCCAATAGTAACCAGCTCTCAAAATTTTGTGGGCAGTTGTATTTGCTGCATAATGGCCTCCACAAAATCCTGAGTGAAACTCTGCTAATATCTTCTTAGAATCCTGTTCGTTGATGCACCTAAGTATAATACCATCTGGTTTCCTCCAACCCAGGCCCTCTTGGGTAAGGCAATATCTAGCTGTCTTAAGTCTCAAAGCCCTACGCTTGTGTCCTTTGAGGTGATCAGGGCAGGTGAGATGGAGAAGGAAGAAAATGATGTTTGAATACCAATGGTTGTCAAGGTTTTGAATGGCAGGAGTCATGGTAGGCTGAGGGATGTCATTCTCTGCAATCATCTCGATGGCTTCTTCGTTCTTTTGAGTAAGCATTTTTGCAAGGCCTTGTCCCTTGATTAATTTAGTGGGCTTTATCTCAAGGTCATATTCCTGAATCTTGGACACCCATGTACCCCTTATTTCTAAACAATCTTTTTGAGAAAGGATATCCTTAACCACAGTGTGGGGAACATATCCGATAACCTTGGAATACCCGATATAAGTCCTAAAATGTTTTAAAGATTTAACCAAGGCATAAGCCTGCTTCTCCATGATGGTATACTTTAGCTCGGAATTCTGCAAGGCTCTACTCATGAATGCTATAGGTTGCTAAAACCCTTCGATGTTCTTTTGGAGCAACACATCTGCAATAGTGTCTTCAGAAGCAAAGGAAAAGATCATGAAATCCTTAGCGTAATCTGGGCTGACTAAGACCGGAGATTTGGAAATGGCATCTTTAATAGTGTTAAAAGCATTCCTTCCTTCGTTTGTCCATATGAATTTAACATTTTTCTTTAGGAGAGCCTGCATAGGCTTCATGAGTTCTGCTAGGTTAGGAATGTATGTCCTGATGAAGTTAATGTGACCATTAAATGATTGGAGACCCTTAACATTTCTTGGAAGGGGAATCTTTTGTATAGCTTCTATCCTCTCAGGATCAACTTTGACCCCGTCTTTGTTGATAATGTGACCTAAAAGCTTTCCTTCTTCAATACCTAAGACCGACTTAGCTGGATTTAAAGAAATGCCATACTTCCTACATCGCTCGAAAATCTACCTGAGATGACCAACATGGCTGGATCTCTCCTTTGAAAAAACAGTAAGATCATCTTGATAGATCTCAATGATTTTTCCAATCAACTCCTTGAAAGCATAATCCATGGCCCTTTGGAAAGTAGCTCCTGCATTTAAAAGGCCAAAAGGCATTCTCAGATATTCAAAGGTGCCCCAAGGAGTTGTAAAAGTGGTTTTATGCCTATCCGCCTCTTGAATGACTACTTGATTATAGCCTGAAAAACCATCCAGCATCGACATCATGCTCGATCCAGTGACCTGTTGGAGAAGGGTCTCCATGTTGGGGAGCGGGTAATTGTCCTTTTGACATTCTATGTTTAGATTTTTGAAATCTATACATATCCTTATACTTCCGTTCTTCTTTCTAACTACGACTAAGTTCGAGCACCACGTTGAATGTCTCGTAGGAGCTATTATTCCTGCAGCTAGCATTTTTTCTAACTCCTTTTTAATGATTGGTGCTAACTTAGGATTTATTTGCCTAAGTTTTTGTTTGAAAGGCTTGCCTTTTTGACATTCTGGCTTCAAGGGAATAGTATGTTGAAATACGTCTTCCCTATAAGCTTTGAGCTCATCATAAGTAAAGGAAAATACATCCCTATACTCTTTGACTAGATTTATGAGGTTGTTCCTTTCTTTTTCGGAAGTACCTTTTTTAATTTTTATGATTTTCGGTTCTGTTTCCGTCCCAATGTTGATTTCAATGTAATCATCTGGCTTCATTTGCTCAACATTGCTCTTTCTTCTATCCTGTCTATCAAAGATGTTTTCTAAGGCAACAAAGCCACGTGTTATAGGATTGAAGCGGTTTCCCTCATCCTGATATTCTTTACCTTCCTCATGTTCATTGGCTTTATAATTGGAAAATTCATCAATATGATAAATAAATTTCAATATTTGTGCATCATCTTGGAAAACTTGCCAATGTTCAAGATTATCAGGAACAGGAGGTCTGAAGTTAATCTCTAAAGAACAATCCCCCTCTAACATCTCATCCGATGGCTGAAGAGTTGACACTGAAACTGCAAGCTTATCGGAGGCACTATTCTGATCTCTAGGGACTGCTTCTATGTTAAGGGCATCAAAGAATTCCATTGTATCCCAGATTGCATTTCTATATTTTTTAAGTCTTTGACACTTACATGCAAACTGACCATTAACCTGTTGGACAATCAAATCAGAGTCCCCTTTAATATTAAGCAACTTAATCCCCATGTCCTTGGCAATCTCAATGCCCAATAGAAGTGCCTCATATTCCGCCACATTGTTAGTTGCTTCGAATTCCAATCTGAAAGCAAAGTTGAAAACCTTACCCTTTGGTGAAATAATGACAACACCAGCCCCCTTGCCCGTTCTAGAGTAAGCACCATCAAAATTCATTCTCCATAACTTACTAAGTTTTTCGGTCTTCATCTCTTCTTGGATGGGTTCCAAGAAGGTGGAGTTGATTTGATAGGAACCATTTTCATCAGTGTGGTAAGCATACTCATTTAATGGTCTTTGAGGGTTTTCAACATGGTGTCTTTTTTCCTTTTCAGAATACAACTTAACAAGTGAAAACTCTGACACTGGTACGGTGGCATAAGTCCAATCCATCTGGATTGATCCTCCCAAAGTGGCACCCCATTCCCTAGAAAGCAACATACCCCATTTGTCCGGAACATCAATAACAAGGATAGGCGAGAATTCACTAGCATGGGTTTTTATCATGGGCGAGAATCCATAGAAGTCATTCCTTTCTTTTTCAGATGTCCTTTTTCCATTTTTTATTAATTTTGGGTTTTTATCTGATCCAATATTGATTACTACATAATCTCCTGGTTTCATTGAATCAATATTATTTTTTCTACCATCATGTGTGTCAAAAATTTGCTCAAGCCCAACAAAGCCCCAAGGTACTGGAATATCAAACTGATCACCTTCTCCCTGATACTCTTTACCCTCTTCCTGAAAGTTGACACTAAAGTTGGAAAATTCATCCATGTTATGAAGAAACTTTAGAATTTGTTCATCGCTTTGGAAAACCTGCCAATGTTCTATGTTGTCTGAAACAAATGGTCTAAAGTTTATCTCTAATTTACCATCACCATTCAACAATTCCTCAGAAGGCTGGAGAGTTGAGGTTGCTACTGCTAACTTGTCTGCTAAGATGTTTTCATTTCTAGGGATTGAAGTTAAGTTTAAGGCATCAAAATATTCCATTGTGTCTCAGACTGCATTTCTATATTTTTTCAACCTTTTACACTTACAAGCAAATTCATTCTTAACATGGAGGATTTTATAAATCAGAGTCACTACGTATGCTCAACATTTTCATCCCCATATCCTTTGTTGTTTCCAAACCAAGTAAGAGTGCTTCATATTCTGCTACATTATTAGTTGCCTCAAATTCCAATCTATAAGCAAAGTTAAAGACTTTCCCTTTAGGCGATGTGATGACCACACCTTCACCCTTTCCAGCTCTGGAATGAGCACCATCAAAGTTCATCCTCCATATCTCATCTACCTTCTCGTCTTTTATTTTTTCTTTAAGGGGAGCTAAGAAGGTAGAGTAGCAAGTATAAGTTCCAATATCATTAGTGTTGTGAACATACTCATTTAAGGGTTTCTTCGGGTTTTCGACATGGTACTTTTTCTCCTTTTTATTTCGCAACTTTACCCATGAATCTTCTGATGCGGGTATCGTAGCATAAGTCTAGTCCATTTGGATCTAACCTCCCAAAGTGGTAGCCCACTTTTTGGACAACAACATCCCCCATTTATCTAGCACATCGATCACTAGAATGTCCATAGCTATGTGAATGTCTGGGTACTTAGCGAGTCTCACCTGATGGTTCAGGGTGATTCCTACTACATCCACCTCTTTGGAATCCATAGCACAGATGTTTCGATAAGGCCTAGTTGTTTTTAGGTTCAACTGTTCCATTACTTTTCTAGTTATTATATTAGAGGCGGATCTTGAATCAAGCATACAGTTATGTAGAAGATCACCCATCATCAATGATACATAGAAAGGGGGATGATATTCTTTTCTTGAATCCATAGTATGCAATATTACAATTGGATCTTCTTGGACAATATTTAGAGTTGGAGAAGGTTCTTTAAACTTTACCCTTTTGGGAGGTGGAGAGTTTAAGGCTTTAACAACTTTTCTCTTTGTTTTGGAATTCTAACTAGTTCACTTGCAAGGACTGGCACTTTAGCTTTTGACCACCAAGTTCCCAAATCAAGACCAACATCATCAGTATCAGGAGGAGCGGTTACCTTAGGAAGATACTGTCTGCTCTTTGAAGTTCTGGGACTATCCCTTCTCTGGTAGGTGATGCCTTTGAACTTAGGCATTGTCATGTCCCCTCAATTTGACCATTTAAAGTGTTGACCTTGCTAGAGTTCCTAGGGGCTCAAATTGTCAATTATTATTCTACCTAGGACAAATTTTGATATTAATTATTTGAGGCATGTATTTAATGTTATTTCAGCAATTTAATTTATTATGCAAATTAATGATGTGGAAATAAGGCTGCCATGTTAGGAGGGCGCATTGGGGAAAGCTAGTCAACTTGCCTTGGTGAAAAATAAGAAAGTCTATGACAAAAGCAGACAGGAGAATAAAGGGAAGTTGCCTAAAAGCAACAGAAAAGCAGACAGAGGTAAAAGCAGGAACGTTTTGCAAAGGGAGGGTGTAGTTTCCTCTTAGAGAACTCAGAAAAGTTGTACAGAGAAAAGCAGGAAAGTTTTGGAAGGAGTTCACCGTTTCTAAATGTGAGGAACGATTTGGACTTAAACAATTCCACATGGTCCTACTTTCGAAATTGCCCAAGGGGGGCGCTTATGTGGCTAGGGTTAGGGCAACCATGGGGTTGACTTGCTCTCACAGGTCACCATTGACCTCCACTTGCTAAACAGGTCATCTAGAAAGGCTATTAAAGGTGAATTTGACCCCATTGCTTTAGTTTGGTTGTTATGTGTGATGAACTATGCTTATGTGAGCATTACTTCTGAGTGTTGTGCCTCAGACTACTGGGAGATGTGCCCCATCCTTCCATTCCCCTCTCCTTCCATCCTCTTCTCTTCCATTGCAGGTATGGAGCGCTAGATTGCAGACATTGAAGGATTATCAGAGCTATTTGCAGCCTCCATCAAGTTCAGGTCGAGCTCCGGTGAAGCCCATGCTTCACCTATGCTCACAGTCCCTTACTGGCCATGATCCGGGCCTTTTGCCCCTTAGTTTTGGAAGCATCTTTGTAATGGTCAGTCAATAATGTAATTTCTGTTATGTATTGTCATAATATTCTGAACATTACATTTATTAGGTCGAGATATCTCTGCCCCTAAATAATCTTGTCTCAGTTTCATCAAAAGGGCCTAAATATCAATGTATGGGGGGGAATTGAGTAAATTTGAGTGATGTAATAAATATTCTATGCTGGGGAAGTGATTGAAGGGAGTATTCATGTTCAACGAGCTTATATTTATCTCTGTTACAAATCTCATGTTTTACAGAAATGGATCTGAGTTGATTTAACTGCTTTTTTAAGACCCTAGCTAGATTACTAGCTTTTAATAACTAGTTTTACTAAAATTGATGTAAAACAAGTTCGGTAAACTCAAACTGAGCTCTATCAGTTCTTGTGGGTCAGTAACAGGCCTACCTTCCCATATCCATCTCTAGAATCCTTTTTTGTTGGGGTCGTACCACCTTTTGGGATCCTCCTCTGCGCATGGTTTCCCTAGACCAAAACTGCCAAAAATCTCTAAATTCACCCAAAACAACTTAGAACTTTCCAGAACCTCAACAAACTGTCTAAATCGTTTATTTATGTTATATTAATGCTGGAACAAACCTCTGCAAGTTTCCAGAATCCCCTAGTTGAAACAGACCGAACTACTCTCAGTTTCACGGTTTGGTTGCCTAGAAGCGTGGTAGTAGGTTTCTGTAGTGTGGACTCTGAACCCTAAATGGCACCAGATCTAAATGTGTTAGGGGAGAGGAAATTCCATGTTTGACCTCTCTTTGTTTGCTGTCCACTCCTCACTCCTTTTCCCTGCAAAATTTCCCAGAAGAAACCCTTGTTTTGCCCAATTCGAGAAGGCTCTGTGTGAATTAATTAAAATTACAGAATTGTTAAAGTAAAATTACAGAATTAAAGTGTTCAGGTCTGCACACTAGAGTTGGGACATTACAGGCATCTCTTTGATTTGTTCATTTGAAGGCTTAGTATCAAAGTTCTTAGTAAGGTTATCCAATTGTTGAATGTACTCTCTGGCTTGACCCCAGGTTTCTGTGGTGACCGGATGGAGCTTTCCTATTGTGTTGACCTACTCAGGCTCGCTTGAATATTGTTCATTATCATTTGACTCTGGAAGACCATGCTCTAAAATTTGATGAGCCATGTAACAGGCGGATGATCTTCATGAAGGGCCTCACAGGATCTGCAATAGGGGATGACTTCCTCAACCATGTTGATGGGATCTAGTTGATTAGGAGGCCTTTTATCTTGCGAGGCTTTCTTCTGAACCTAATTTCCTTTAGGAGGAAAATTGTTATGACTAGTTTGAGCCCTTTCCATGTTTAATACCCGATTTTGTATCTTTTTTAGTTGATTTGCATAATCGGTTTGTAAGGCCTCCATCCTATCATTCATTTCCTTCATTTTCTTATCATAAGTCTCTTGCATATGGTTTGTGGAATCCTTAGCTCTGATCTCCTGTTGCTTAGGAGGAATAAGGGCCCTTCTGTACCCATGAATGTTTGACTTACCAGAAGATTGCATATTCCTGTCAATTTTAACAGCCATTTCCTGGGCTATCAAAAGAGTGGTAGGGTCTTTATCTCTGAGTTGATATTGCATTTCTCCACTGATGGACTGAGTAGTAGGCTTGTAGTCAGTATGGATGGCCTTTGTCAGCTCTGTGAATTGTTTGTTGAATTCATCCATTGTTTCATTCTTGCCTCTTTTTATGGTGGTTAAAGCAGCTAACTTATGTCGAGGCTCCTTCTTTTCACCAAACTTGTTGGTGAAAGCAGTTTTAAAGGTTGCAAGAGTTGCAAAGGAGTTATCTGGCAAGTTGTTGAACCAGTCACCAGAATCTTTGTCCAAGGAAAGAGCCAAAAGTTTCATATACACATCTTCGTGTCTATGTGCAGGATCATTGATATAAGCGCTAATACATCTGGAGAAGTTCTTTAGATGAAGACTTGCATTGATGGCATCAGTGCCAATGAACATGGGCAGTTTCTCTACAACTTTTTTTGGTAGATTGTGAGGTTGACCTGCTATCTGAGAGATGTCAAGGGGACCAAAAGACTCACCCATTATATCAGACAAACAATTATTGTTTTCAACAAAAAGACTATGGATGTCCGAAATAGACTTAGGTCCAAGATTCTCAAGGATTCTACGAGAAGCTAACTTATTTAGTCTCCTCCTATAAACATGTTCAGGTTTAGGGATGAAATTAAGTAGGTCTACAGAGTTTCTTCTTGTTGAATACCTTGGTGTGATTATTGACTATGGAGTCGCCAGATGGATTTAAGTCTAAAATCAGAGATTTGTTTGAACTAAATCTATCAAAAGACAAGACAAAAACTAAGAAGAAAAAAAAAACTAAGGTAAAAAGTCGCCCAGGAACAAAAGATTTGTCCCCGACAACGGCGCCATAAATGTTGCCCGTCGATGTGCACACTATTAGCCAGAAATCTTTCGAATAGCTGTCTCCCAGCAAAGGGGAGAGGTGCGGTCTTGGGGGCAAGCAAAGAGTCAGGTGCTGTCACCTGATCCTGACTCCTCCGTTTAGGCAAACTCCTAACGAAGCCAAGGGGGGTAGTCCCTACAGAGAGTTTCTAAGGATCAAAAGTTTTAAAGTTTATTCAGATGCGTGATGCGGATGTGTGTTTTTAGGAGTTTTTTTTTGATAAATAAAATAACTAGTAAATGCTTGCAAATAGAATTAGAGATAACATTTGATAATTGTAGATTAAAAGTAAAGCATCTATGATATAAAAAAATAGATAACTAGCAATGCTTTAGACATATAATAAGCAAAATTAATAAAGGACCAGTGCTGAATGGAGTGCTTGAGAATGTTTTGCAAGTGCTTCTTGGTAAATTTTATTGTAAATTTTAAAGATGAGGTTGATTATTAAATGGGAGGGGGATCTCCAAGTTATACCTTTCGGTACTGGAGATATGTCCAAAACCCTTAATCGATACGGCTATCCGCAAGGAATGTGTAGGCTATTCTGGAGTCTCTGAGGCGGTGTTCAACACTACACCGCAAGGGTGTAGTCTAACTATTCCTCGAGGTCGTTGACCAGTTGTTCCTGCTTTCTTTGGGTAATTTGCCACCGCAATGACTTAAATCTAGGCGTTGGATTTTTGCCTAGGGAAGTTGGTAAATTTTATTAATGTGACTTTGATTAGGATGTGAGGATTAAAAGTCTACACTGCTTCTCGGTATCCCAATCGGGTAGAGCATACACAGTGTAGTAAAATTGGTTTATTCTGATTTTATTAATTGTGAAAATGAGCCATTGTAACAACCCTTTGACAGAAAGCACTCTTGATCTGCCTTATGGCGAGATTCAAGAGATTTATGGAAAAAGAAACAAAGATGCTAAAAAAGTAAAAGAACTAAACTAGACAATAAAAGACAGAGAGCACTCTTGATCCACCTTTCGGTGAGATTCAAGAGATTTTGAATTCTTTTTTTTTAAGCAATAAAAGAAAGCAGTAAAACAAAAGAAAGACTCCTCGATAGAGAGTGCTCTTGATCCACTTTTCAGTGAGATTCAAGAGACTTTGGGTTTCTTCTTTTTCTTTTAGTAATTAAATAAAAACAATAAGACTGAAATAAAACTATACTAACAAAAGTTCTTATGAAAGCAAAAGACTAAACTTCCTATTCTACTTTAATCAATTACTAAGCATGTATAAAGCAAAGACAAGAAATAACGGACGATATAGGCTTCCCCCAAATGGGGGAAGTGGGGTGTGGGAGCCTTTATCTTACTCGCTTTTTATTGACTTCTTTTACAATGCTTTTGGTGTTTTCGCCTCTTCTTGAAAGAACAAGGTGAGAAGGGGAAAGAAGGAAGAGGTAAATGTTTTTTTGTCTTTTTGCTCTTTTTGTTCACTTATAGCCTTTGGGATTTTTGACTTTACTGAAAATAAGAGCTTCGTACACTAACTTGTTAAGAGTTAGTCCAAAATAAACTTAAATAAAGATCTAAAACTAACTCTAAAAGAAATTAAGTTTCTACAATGAAAGAAAATAAATCAAATAAAAGAAGAAGCTACGAGAGAGGAAGGAAAAGTGCGAAAAAAGAGGGAAAAGGGGCTGCCAAAAGAGTGGAAAAGAGGCTGCAAATAAAGTGGAAAAAAGGCTGCAAACAGAGTGGAAAAGAGGCCGCAAACTAGCAAAAGAGCGCAGCCAGCAAGGGCACACGGTTTGGTGAAAATTATGGAGCTTGATACCCAAACCTTGACTAACAAAAAATGAGACTTTTAAAAAGACATTACTTCAAAAGTTGAATAAAAGTAGGGAGGAACCGGTTAAACTTTTGGATCTTTGAAAGACATTTGGATCTCACATAGCAAGTGATTACTAGAAATTACACTTGACTCCAAGAAAAGGAGATGCAATTGAGCTCAACCTTCGACTTGGTAGGATGGAATGACCTGCAAAACAAAAACTCATATACTTGCCAAAGAGTGATAAGATCATGTATTGTTTACTAATTGAAATCAAAAGCAGCATTAAATATAACTGAATAAAACAATGCTCTTTTAGATCTCTAATGGTAAATCAATAAACAGATAAATTGAAACTACAAATATCTATTCTCATGTGCTTGCAAAGCCTTCTAAACCATAAACTAGTAACCCCAAATTGACAATGCAAGAGAAAAACTAGAATAATATCACCACATCCATCAAGCACAAGCATCCAAATACCAAACCATATGAGCCTCCAAAGCCTTTCTTTATTCCAATGTTTGCATGAAAGCAACAAGCATTTACACAAAGTTTCATCAGAGGTTCTCTGCAAAAATTATCTACCCCTAAAGGTGGAGCAGAGACCCCTATTTATACAAAAAAGAAGAGAGATAGGGCCTAAAACCCTAGTGCATGCATCAAGGAGAGATCAAGGAGGGCGCAACCACTGAGCTGGAGCTCAGATGAATTGATTTAGAGTTGAACTGGTGCTTGGGAGTTATGGCAGGGGGTGAGGTGGCCTCCACCTAGGCAAGGCGCTCACCCTCTTTCTTGGAATTATCAACCAACCACCCAGAACATGCCAACAAGAGGAATTCACCCATGCGAGGAGAGGAGGCGCAAATCCCAAGGCCCAGTTGACTGTAGCACTCCAATACTGACTCAGATCAGTTAGGATTTGATTGGAATCTTCTCCGATACTCCTTGCCATGTCATTCAACCCTTTACTTTATTCAATTTGGTTTATTTTGGAGATTTTTTGATTTATCTCCATTTAATATTTTTATGATTATTTTAATTAAATATTCCTCATTTATTGGTTTTGAGGAAATATTCAATTAAGTGCAAAATAATCATCCGAAACTTAGGATAAGTGGGTCCAGGGGTTAAATGAGTGTTTTGGCTTAGAAAACAAGTCTTTATTTTCCAAAATGCACCCCCAGACCACTTAATTATTACATTTTGAAAATTTTCAATTAAGCCATAGGAAAAATGGTTTAATTAATTGAAAATTTTAATTATTTTTCAATAGTCAAAAATAAAAAATAAAAAATCCGAGAACGACCTCTAAATTTTTTTTCGGACAATGTTTTAACATATCTCGGGACCTCAGAAATGACCATAGAACATACCAATAGTGTCTAGTAGGCTCATATTTTAATGTTGGACTCTAATAACCCCTCAAGGCCTAACTGCCAAATTTGGGCATTCCAGCTTTGTAGGTAGCAGGAGAAAAATTATCGATTATTACTTGGCTAAAGGCAAAGAATAATCGACAAGGGAAAAAAATCCTTGGAATACCCTATTTGATTGTTAATTCTAAGGGAACCAAGCCACTCAAGACCCCCCTACTAGCACACTTTATTACAAACCCCATGGGGCATGGTCATTTCGACAAAAAATCTAAGTTACCGGAAACTTCTAGGAAGGGGAGGGGAAACTTTGTTCCCCGTTTCGGAAACTTAAACGGAGGGGACACGGCTTGGAAACGCCACTGAAACGTTTTCAAGTCGTATCCAAAAATTAGAAACGTTTCCATTTCGTTTCCAGTCTTTTCCTGAAACGTTTCCAGATTTTCCAGTCGTTTCCTTAAATGTTTCTAACAGTTTCCTGGTTTTCTGAAACATTTCAGCTGCTACAGGGTAAGTTTTTGACTAGAAATATTGATTTTTTGATATGAAAATAAACAAATAAATAACCCCAAAGGCAAACTATAAAACCATAACCCTAAATTGAACCTCAAAACATAGATATAAAGCCTCAAAGCTTATAAATCAAGAGCAAAACCTTAAGCCTAAATTGGTGAATGGTAATTTGACATCTTATATCTCACTGACTGTGTTTCATTGTAATTTTCCAAAATTGATAGAGGCCTATCGTTGGTTCAAAAAATCGTTGATATGTGGACATTTTATTGTATCAAATGCTTGTCTACTATAGTGATAGTTTCACAGCCTAGTGTAGAAGTACAATGACTTTTTTTCTTTTTTGTTCTTTTTAGTTTTTTTGCCAATTCCTCACAACTTCGTTTTAAATAAACCTCAATGATTTGCATATCAAAATTGATACAATGGCAGCTTTAGCCATACAAAATAGTGTACTACATTTATGAAGGGTTACATAAACCAAAACATATTTCCAATAATCTTCCAACAAACTTCAGTTTTCTTCTTTTCCTTTTTGAATTAGTATGAACCCTTGACCTATGGCCTTATTTACTCCATTGCTAGTTTACTCCATTGCTAGTACACTCATATCCCTATCCTTATGTTGTGGAGAGAATTATGATGGTGCGTCGTTTAGCCAGTTCTCCATAAGATGTGCATGTG
>LPNX010128458.1:294643-331377 GCA_001517045.1 Pseudotsuga menziesii
GATATATATGTAAGTCTGCTGCCGTTTCCTTGCTGTATCGTATCCCACATTTTTCAAAATTTGTGGTATCCGTTTCCCTCCCCGTATTCGTATCCGTTTCAGTGCAACTTAGCAAAAAATAGAAAATGATAGCCAAAACTGGCTAACTTTAGAACAAACCGAACTTCTGAACTCTGGAAACGAACATGCATCATGTTCCATAATTGGCGACTCAATAGGAAGTTCAACTATTGTACAAAATAGTTGGTAACAAGGTGATTGCATACAATCCTTCCTACAAGTCAAATACAGTTGTATGATTAGAAACATTTCGTAACATATTCATAATGACAAATTCTTATGCATAGAGATATATGTCATATAATCATGCTACTATTTCCGCTAATGCAACAATCATCTATATCCCGTATACATATGGTAACTTTCTAGATGCCTTCCATCTTGCCAAGACATTATGTCAGCAAGGAGGTTTCATTCTAGATAAGTAGCAATGGAATGTTGTACAACAAGATACGCCACTTACCCATCACCTGCATATTATTAGTAAACTACAATTATTCTAATATGCATAATACATTTCCTGAATCTAGAAACATATCTATGTACACATCTTCAACAACTAGATATATAGGAAATGACAGTTCAAATATTTATCTTTCATCTTGATCCGTCTTCTTGAATTACTAGAGTCTCTGCCAATGTGTTCAACTTCATTGTCAGATTCTGAGGACCTGTTCCTATCTTTCTCATGATTGGAAATATTGAGCAAGTCTTCTTACACCACAGATCACATGTGTCTGTGTGTCCTATCAGTGCATCCCTTCTTATCCAGTGATGAAATCGATAAGAGTATAATCTTCATCTTCATCGGTACAACTCTTCTGGATCATATTCCTCATTACTTGAGGAATCTTTACTTGCTTTCTTCTTAGCTGCAATATATTCATCCTTGGTTGCACTGAGAGAAACACTCTGCTTTTTGCAATATGTTGGAGTGATCTTTTTGTTCATAGCACTACCAACTCAATCATATCTCTGCAATACCCTTTAGGTACCACACCATTTGCTTTGCATATTTTACTTAGATGAGTAAACTGTCCTCTGGATTTCATCATACCTCTACTCCCAAGAATTATGTCAGGATTCTCGAACTTTGAGATCTACCGTAGTCATGCCCTCTAAGGTGGAGTACCATTCTGCATCGACATTAAGACATTGGAGTGACAGGTAGCCTCCTCTGCCACTAATCTTCTTTGTATCCATTTATGTCACCTGTCAAGGTCACTAGATATCAGGATCCTCCATCTTGAACTTTGTTGCAAGTTTTCTTTTGCACCCATCTATGAGCTTCTCGTCCTTTATAGGATTCTATCTTCAACCTTGTAGCAAAGGTTGGGATCTCCATCACTCTAGTTGATCGTCAAGCTCCTCATGTAACTATATGTGCTATCCCATGGGTGCCTACTAAGCTTGTACAAATCCACCAAAACTTGGGAGCATATGATAAAACCAGACCCAAAAATTGTTTTTCTATGGAAATTTCGTATGCGACCTCTGCTGCTGATCAGATCAGCGAAAAATCCTCAGTCAACTACCTCGAAAAGCTCAGTTAAAACAGTTCATTCGTTGATGTTGGATTAAGTCAAGTGTTTAGAGTATTTATATACTCTTTTAGGTGTTGAGGAGGAAGACTTAGGGGTCGACTTCTTAGGGAAGATTAAGTATTTTTATTAATTAAAAAGTGTTTTATTTATTAAAACACTCATAACCATGACCATCAAGGTGTGGGAGGGACTTCTCCTAGGGTACCATGACCTCATTACAAACACAAATGGCCACAGAATGGGTCATTTGGACTATACACTTTTTCAACCCACCAATGTCACTTTCTAGGGTACTAGAGCAAAGGTTGTGGTATTGGGGAACAATAGAGACAACTTAGGGGTACTTAAACACTCTAAAGGGTGTATAGGGATTTTTCCATTGTCCCAAGTGCTCCAAGGGCTTTAGACTTGGGCTTGGACAAGGTCAAAAGGTCTCCTTTGACATTGATTGACTTCTAACCCTGAAGGGCTCCTCAAGGGGTACCAAGACACACTTACACACACTTGTTGGCATTAATGCCAATTTAGTCAACACCTGCTCACAATGATCCTTTTGCGAGTTGGAATATATACTCTGTTTGCCTTCGAAGTCTCGCTATAACCAAGAAGTAACCCCTTCTCTCCAGAAGGTTCCAACTTATTCCTAGTGTCAGCATGGACGTGACAATAGCAGACACTCCCAAAATATCCATAAATGGTTGACATTTGGTCTAGTGCCTATGAAGACCTCCTCAGGTGTCTTCCTCCCCAAAGCTGTGTGGGGACACTTGTTCTGAATGTAAACTACGGTCCTGTATGTCTCGGCCCATAGGAATAGTGGCAATCTATGATCAAATAGCATGGCCTTGGCTGCTTGATGTCCTGTTCTTTCTCTTCGCCACTCCATTCTGCTGCTAGGTATGAGGAACAATGTGCTCCTTATTGATTCCCTTCGATGAACAATACTCCAAGAACTCATTAGAGGTGTACTCACCCCCATTGTCCGTCCTCAATACTCGAATCTTCCTTCCTGTCTGGTTTTCCACGAGAATCTTAAACTCCCGAAACCACTCAAAGACCTCTGACTTGGCCTTCAGGAAATAGATCCATGTCTTCTTGGAATAGTTGTCAATGAAAGTGACACAATAACTGTAGCCATTGAAAGATTGGACACTCATGGGTACGAAAACATACGAATGCACCAAGTCCAAGGTCCCCTTAGACTTGTGCTCACTCTATGGGAAAGGTTTTTTGATGTTCCCCAACGCGTAGACCTTCTAGTGGTTATGCTTCTTCTCTTGTACTTGAGGAACTCCAATGACTGCTTGTCTCAAATGCCTCAGTGCTCCATGGTGTAAGTGTGCCATCCTCCTATGCCACAACTCACCCTGACTGCTTGTGCTGCTGACTAGAGCCTTTGTAGACTCAAAGTTTAGTCTGTACACCTTCTTGCTCCGGATCCCAATCACCCGATCCAAACTCCTATTTGATCCCTTGTGCCTTATATACACTTTCTGATCTCGAAATTTCACCTGAAAGCCCTTGTCCTCTAGGGTGGAAACAGATATGAGGTTCTTGGTCAACCCTGGAACATACAATACGTCAACAAAATTGAGGGGTTTGCGAGGCTCCCTCTAAAACGAAATAGTACCAACTCCCTGTGCCTGATATTGCTCATCATCACCCAGCTCAATGTAGAGATTTAATCCACTCTCCTACCTTGAAGAACCTTTTCTAGTCCTTTCATATGACAAAATGCTCTGTTGTCGATGTACCAAATATTGCTGCATGTGGTGCTTGCCATGCAAGCTATCAAACAAAAGTTCTCGTCGAAGTTTTTGCTGAACTCCTCCACCTGCAGAACCTGCCATTTGGGTATTGTTCTTCTTCTTCTGTCTAGGCATTGGGAGGCAAAATGTCCTTGCTTGTGGTAGATTAAACATTTGACTTTGGACATGTCAATATTCTTCTCACCACCCTTCTTCTTCTTTGCCTTACCCTTTCTCTTCCTTGCTAGGGGGCTAGAGCTTCCTCATCCACAATCTGTGAGGCGCTACTGAATGAATCCGAACCTTGACCCATACGGGTCTCTTCCTGCACAAAGTCATCCCACAATCTCAGCTAGTCAGGGAGCTTCTCCCTAGCCACCACACCTTTTACAAAGGTGTCCCATGGCTTAGAAAAGCCATTGAGAGCTTTCTGAACTAACTCCTCATCCTCAATCTTAGAGCCAATTGCTCCAAGCTCGTCTCTGATCTGTGTTAGCCTTGTGAGATAAGGAACCACTCCTTCACCCTTGGCCATCTTGGTACTACGTAACCTCTCTTGCAACACCATCTTCCTATTTTCGTTCTTGCTCTGGTAAAGACCTTCCAAAGCCTTCTACATTTCCAATGCGGTCTTCTTCTCGGAAATGTGATGGACTATGTGGTTCTTCACCCCATCCAAGATGATTAACATAGCTCTGGAATCTAACTTCTTCCACCTTGCCAACTCTATCGGATCCGTGGGCACAACCTTCGTGGAGTCAATGTGCTCCTCCGCATCACTAACATCCAGGATCCCCGTGATCCTTTCTTTCCATGTAGGAAAGTTTTGAGCCCCCTGGAGTCTATTCTCGGCGAGGACCATAGTGAAGTGTACTTGTTAAACCCTAGATCTGAACTCCAGGTTTGTGTCTTTAATAGATCTGCCTCCGATCTATCAATACTGCTGCTGTTTCTCAGGATTTAGCTCAATAGTACTTTGATACCATGTTGATTTCCTTAAAACTCAATCTTGAGCTACACAGTATATTTTAAATTTCAACTGATAACCACACGAGTTTCTTTACTAGTAATGCAGCGGAAAATAAATACTGAGTAACGTATAACAATAATCACATCAATAGAGACACAGTATGGAAACCCCCCAAAAAAACCCAAGATGGGAAAACTAGTGCAACAGTCAGATAAGAAATTTTATTATGAAGATATAGAACAAATACAATCCAGTAGATCGATTAACCCAACCTGGCAAAATCAAACCTCTACGAATCACTGAGAAAACCCAGCAAATCAGTACGACCCCCCTGCATAGCTGTACGGCCCTCTGCGTCAGCAATACAATTCTCTAAGACTGACTAGTAGCATTAATTGGCACAATGCTATAATTCTTAGTCAAGTTGGTGCAAGTGATCCTCCCAGGTCTTGCTGAACATGAGAATATCAATTAAACACACATAGATGATTATGTAGCCCTTGGGCTTAGCATACATACGCTGATTATGATATTGGAAAAAATGATTATGTCCTTTGAGAATCGAGTCATGATATTGGTGAAAATTACAATGCTTTATTAATTGGACTGTTTCCTAGGATTATTATAAATGAAAGTGCATGTTGTAGGGAAAGTCACCTATAATTAAGAACATTGTAAAGTATTATTTAATATAAGAATATTTGAGCATCTTTTTGAAGTATCCGAATTTTTTTACAGATGATATCCATTTATGAGATTTGTCTTGTACATGCTACGTTGTTATTTTTTAGAACACTAAATTCATACTAATGATGTCATTCAATATTATCCATATAGTAGGATATAGTATATAACATTAATACTTTTATGGAATGATACAGGTAAGAGAAATTGTATCGGTATTGGATTTGGATGTGCTCTACTATCCATGCCCAAGGGATGGACCAAATTTTCGTCCTAAAGCTGTTCAATTGGGTGGGAAACAACAATTTCCATACATGGTAATCTTTCTCTATCTTTTCCTGCTCTATTTTATCATGAGATTAAAATGCTTGTATAGAATGTGACATGTAAAACATGCCAAATAAACACAATTCTATTCCATTTTTTTCCTCTTATAATGCATAATAGATGCATGGTAGTAAGCATATTTTAATGTGCAAGGGGTTGTTACCTACTGATATCATTGTATTCTAAGTCTTGAAATAGCAGTTAAGAGTTAAGCTGTCCGAAGTGATGGCTTTGGGTTTCTTGACAACATTTGTAGTATCCCTTGCTACGCATGCCCTTTTTCAGTGAAACTTCCACATTCTTTGAAATCTAAGAAATAGGGATGGGAAGACCTTACCTATATTAGAATGGGCATGATGAGAGGTACACATTTTAGAGAGTTATGTTTTTTGATCAATACAAGATAACAGTCTAACAGATATTGTCAAACTTAATCGAAAAGCAACAACTATCTATTCCATTCCCTATTCAACAGGTTTTGGTGCTTTTGGTTGGATTTGTTTGACCAAAAACAGTTACATACTTGAGATGCTTTGCCTTCACCCTACTAGTTTTACCTTTTTTGTTTGTTTGTTTTGTTTTGTTTCTGATTGCCCCTTTGCTCTATCAAACTGCTTTGAACTAAATGAATTTTGAAGAAATCCAGTCACAAAAAAACAAAGAGGTGATAAAGATAGATCTTTGAAAATAAAGTAAACTGTAATAGTCCAAAGAAAGCTTAGGTGTGAGTAGAGTAGAGTTTGTCAGATGTTTTAGTATATCAAATATCTGAACCATGCTTAGAGTGGTAAAAGTGCCATTGTCCTGATGAATTGATTACCTCGCAAGTTATATATGATATTGGGATTTCACTATTTCTATTTTCACTGTTTTATCTTGTGGTCAACACAATTGACAACAAGCCTGTGTTAATTAAGAGTCCTATTACAGCTTGATTTAGCACTTGAGTGGGAAAGTTCCAATCCACTAATGCTATCAAGGAGTAACTTCGGAAGAAAGCACCACTGTCACCTTAGTGCTAACTTCCCTCACTTTTGACCTATGTTGCACTGGACTCAGGGACGGGGGGACGGGGGGACGGGTTTCCGGGACGGCTAGAGTGCACCCCCAATTTTTCAGGGGACGACAATTATATATATATATAACGTTGAAATAAAAAGTAGAACTAATTATAAAATTCAAATTACAAAAGGAAATATAAAGTATTGTCCAATCATCATTGCCTATTATCAAAACGAAATAGTAAAGACCCAAGATACATGCCTAAGATGTAAAACTGAAAACTTTTAATATTCTAACTTTTAAGTTAACTTTTAAACAATGACTTAAAACTTGAAAGTCAAAACAGTGAGAAAAATTTACAACACTGTATACATGAAAGATGAAGCATTTCGAAATTTAAATAACAAATAAATTTATATTTGTAATGACTTTTGTAAATACTAAATTATATTTTTATAAAACTATAATAGCATGTGCTGAGATTTTTACCACCCCCCCCCCCCCCCCCAAAAAAAAAATGTAAGATATCAAATATTAAATACCTATGCTCTGCAGCGTGTTGTGGTTGAGAGGGGGGAAACTCATTGTGAGTGTGAGCCTGTGTTGAGCCATGAACTCAAACTTTGAGCATGTGTTGAGAACCAAAGATTCGAGAGGGGCCCGTGAGTTGTGCTCTTCAAGCTGAGAGGGACGCATGTGGGATTGTAGGAAGGGGAGCCATAGATAGGGGAGTCGTGCACGGGACTATAGACGGGAGTCGACCTAGCAAGTAGTGACACGCAGAGTGATGGGAAAACCATAGTGCAGAGGATTATGCAGGTGCTAGAGTGTTGGAATGATGGGTAAACCATAGGGTTATGCGGGTGTAGTGAATTGGAGTGTAGGTTAGAAACGTAGGATAGAGTAGAGCGAATGGGAGGGGATTGCAGGTTAGAGGAATAAGGCGAGGTTTAGGCTAGGTTTTTAATTAAAAATTTTTTTTTTTTTTGTTTTTTTAATTTTTAATTGTGTAAGTTGAGGGACGTCCAAGAGTCCCCGATTGGTCGAGGGACGTTCTTGAAAAGACCCCACTTTTGACGGGTACGTTTAGGGTACGGCTCATAAGTCCCAAAGTCCCCAATGGAGTCCCCAATGAATTGGGGATGTTTTCAAGGAGTTCCAAAGTTCTCCAAATGTGAGAACACAGGAAATGCCGAAAATTTTGGGGGGGACGGTGTTGATTTATTGTTACTTCGAAGTGTATTCACTTGTTGTACCCCGATGTTCCTATCGGGAGAATCATTAATATTGTATTAGGTCAGTAAGGAGTCATGAGGAAAAACCCTCCGTTGTAAGTTAGGTCATTAGCACCCTCCGGAATATAATATTAAGTTGTTTTGAGTCCTCCTAGAGAAGTCGGCCCAGTCAAGTTTAGTGGGGTTAACTTGGTTGAGTAAAAAGTCAAGTGAACGAAAGAATATAAATAGAAGGGAAGCGCTCCTCATTTGAACACACAGATACACTTGTGTAGCGCATGAGAGAGAGAGAGAGAGAGAGAGTCTTATCTGCAAGGAGGACAAGGACCAATCTGAAGTCTTATCTTTTATCTTTTTGATCATCTATATTGAGGAAGCTTTTCTTGCTGGGTTTTTCCCTTTGGGGTTTTCCCAGGATAAATTTGTGTTGATCTTGTGATACCGTTTCTTTCAGTGATCCTGTATGCTAGTATTATTGTGAAATTGAATTGAATGCTGATAATCTAGCCTAGCATAGAGAATCTTAACATGGTATCAGAGTTAACCTGAATAGGACAACTTTCACAAGGTGAAAAAGCCCTTTGACTGCATAGAAAGTTGCGCCCTCCTAGAGTGCATCTACTAAGCCTAAGATCGAAGTTTTTGAGTGGGTAGATCTCCGGAAAAGTCAAACCCTAGTTTAACACTGGACCAGAAAACTGTAGAAATCTAGAAAACTAGAAAACTCCACTCCAGAATCTTGCAAGTGAATTTTGAAAGGTGAATACTTGAGATCTACAGAAACCAAGTACACCAGTCAACTCGCCTCAGTCAAGTGCATCTCTTGGTAAGATCAGTTTCTCATTCTCAAGAATTTCATTTTTTTGTGATCTCCTGACAAGATGGCCCCAGGCACCAAGCTTGAGGACAAACTAGAAGGCGTAGAGAATGGAGATACAGAATTGGCCTCATTCTCAAGGAGAATGATCTTGACAAATATATCGAGGAAGAAGTTGTAGAACCTGATGAGGCTAAAGCTAAGGAGAAGCACAAGAAGGATTTGATTAGGGCAGAAAGGATTATTGCTGACTCTATCAAGGATCACTTGATCCCTCAAATGTCATCCTAGAAGACTCCAAAATAAATGTATGATGCCCTAGCAAGGATGTATGAAGAAAGAAACATCAACAAAAAGATGAATCTAAGAGCTCAATTGAAGAGCACCAAGATGAGTCATGGAGAATCCATCCAAGACTATTTCACAAGGGTCTCCCAATTCAAGGAACAACTAGAAGCCATTGGAGACAACCTTGATGAAGATGAGTTGGTTATGACTGCTCTCAATGGTCTCACTAGACCCTGGGATTCATTCATCCAAACTATGTGTGCCAGAAAGGAAAGCATGAAGTATGATATTGTATGGGAAGATTGTATTCAAGAGGAGGCTAGAGTGGCCAATAGAGAAGCTCTACTGAAGGAAGATGATCAAGCCCTAGCCACCCATACCAAGAAAAGAAGAAGTCAGCCCAACTTCAAGAAGAGAAACCACAAGGAGTCTCGACCTCCCAGAAGGTTCCAAAGAACAAGAGAAAGTCTCCCAAAGAGGGACTACTTCAGCTTTCAATGTTTTCATTGTGATAAGGTAGGACACATTGCCAGAAATTGTCCTTTGAAGAAAGAAGAATACAAGAAGAGGAACAACAACAAAAGACATCATGCACATCTAGCTGAAGATGAGGATGAAGAAGAAGAAAAAGAAGGACCTCAGAGAAAGCAAGTAAGAGATGAAGATGTAGAAGAGTATGTACTATTCTCTGCACTCTCTGGATCTATAACACCTGGAGAAGACACATGGCTTATTGATAGTGGTGCTTCAAAGTACATGACGGGACAAAATAAAATTCTGTCAAAACTTGAAGAAAGGAACTCTCCTCAGAAAGTATCTCTAGGAGATGACTATCAATATCCAATCAAAGGAATTGGTGAAGCAAGCTACAAGCTTGATTCAAGAAACCCCCTAAAGATGAAGGAAGTTTTATTTGTACCAGGTCTAAAGAAGAACTTACTTTCTATCTCAGCATTAGATAAGAAAGGATATAGAGTTGCATTCATAGATGGACAAGTACTCATGTGGCCCAAGGGAAAGTCAATTGAAGATGTAGTTGTCATCGGTGAAGAAGGAGGCCTGTATAAACTCAAGAGACATTTAGAAACAACCCTTGTTCATGAGACCACTAATCCTAGTGAATTGTGGCATAGACGGCTTTCCCACATAAATTACAAAGCACTACCTCATGTGAACAAAGTAGCGACGGGACTACTAGACTTGAAGATCAACCATGAAGGCATTTGCAAAGGATGTGCAAAAGGAAAGAATATCAAGAATCCATTTCCAAAGAGTGAAACAAAAACTAAAGGTACGTTGGAATTAATTCATTCAGATGTATGCGGTCCAATGTCCTCCACATCCTTGAGTGGTTTTGAATACTATATTACATTTATTGATGACTATTCAAGAAAGACATGGATATACTTCTTGAAAGCAAAGAACGAAGTGTTTGAAAAATTCAAGGAATTCAAAGCCTTGATATAAAACCTTTTAGACAAAAGAATCAAGACACTTTGATCATACAATGGCGAAGAATATACTTCAAAAGAATTTGAAGCCTTTTGTCAAGATGCTGGAATCAAGAGGGAACTAACTACTCCCTACAATCCTCAACAAAATGGTGTTGCAGAAAGAAAGAATAGAACCATCATGGAGGCAGTGAAGACAATGATATATGATCAAGATCTCCCAATGCATCTATGGGAAGAAGCAACAAGAACTGCTGTCTATGTACAGAATAGAATATCTCACAGTGCCCTTGGATTCAAGACTCCAGAAGAGATGTTCACGGGAAAGAAGCTTGAGGTAAATCACTTCAAGATATTCGTTTGTCTAGTATATGTTCACATACCGAAAGAGAAAAGAACCAAGTTGGACCCTTCCGGAAAGAAGGCAATATTTATTGGATACTGTGAAGTATCCAAGGAATTCATAATTTACATTCCTGGATTCCATCACATGGAAATTAGTAGAGATGTAACATTCGATGAAGAAGCAACTCTCAAGAGATCTAGAAAATGTCAACATGAAGAAGTATATGAGGAAGATGCACCTCCCAGAAATGCAGAGGCTGCATTCCTCCCTGAAGATGAAACACCTGAACATCATGATATGACAGAACCACAAGAACCTCCCACGATGGAGATATCACGGAAGAGAAAGCCTGCTTGGGCAAGATAAATTATACAAGAAGCAGAAAGATATGGAGCTCCTAAAGGCTCCACAAGGATAAGCAAGAAGCCCAAGCCATTTTCCAACTATGTAGCCTTAATGTGTGATCTTGTAGATCAAGAACCTACAAACTATGAAGAAGCTGTACAGAAGAAAGAATGGGTAGAAGCAATGACGGAAGAATACCAGTCAATAATGAAGAATGATGTGTGGAATATAGTTCCCAAACCAGAAGGCAAGAGTGTGGTATCTTCCAAGTGGATTTACAAGATAAAACATGCAGTTGATGGAAGTATAGAGAAATACAAGGCAAGATTTGTGGCTAGCTGTTTCTCTCAAAAAGAGGGAATTGATTATGAAGAAACATTTGCACCAGTAGCAAGGTATACTTCGATTAGAGCCATCATGGCACTTGCATCCATGATGAAGTGGAACTTACCACCAGATGGATGTAAAGACAAACTTCCTGAATGGTGTGATTGAGGAAGAAGTATACATAGAACAACCACAAGGATTTGAAGTTGAAGATAAAAAGACTCACGTATGTAAGTTGAAGAAGGCCCTGTATGGTCTGAAGCAAGCTCCTAGATCTTGGTATGGAAGGATAGATAGTTTCCTGACGAGCTTGTACTTTACCAAGAGTAAAGCCGACCCTAACCTTTACTTCAAGGTTATAGAAGATGAACCTGTCATACTATTACTCTATGTGGATGTCCTATTTCTGACAGGGAATGAGAAACAAATTGTAGAATGCAAGAAGAAGCTCGCTGAAGAATTTGAGATGAAAGACCTTGGGTTAATGCATTATTTCCTAGGTCTGGAGGTATGACAGAACTCAGAAGGAATCTTTCTCAATCTGGAGGTATGAAAGTATGCAGTAGAAATTTTGAAAAGGTTTGATATGTTGGAATGTAAAGCCATGGCCACATCCATGGATACCAACCTGAAGTTGCTGGCTGATGAATCATCAGAATTAGTGGATGTGACTCAATACAGACAGATTATTGGGTTTTTGATGTATCTAACAAATACCGGACCAGACATTTGTTTTGCTGTGAACACCTTGAGTCAATATCTAGTTCAACCTAGACGTGTTCACCTGGTAGCTGCAAAACATGTGATGATATATCTGAAAGGAACTATAGACTTTGGTCTATACCATGATGGAAACCATGACTACAGATTGTATAGCTATACAGATGCAGATTGGGTTGGAAGTGTCTCAGACAGGAAAAGCACATTTGTTAGATGTTATTGTCTGGGGTCTGCTATGATTTCATGGTTTAGCAGGAAACAGTTCAGTGTTGCTCTTAGCACGGGTGAAGCAGAATACCTAGCAGCGTGCTCTGCTAGTTGTGAAGCCATATGGCTTCGGAAGCTGATGTCAGATCTATTTAACTTGGAGTTGGATACCACAGTGATTCTATGTGATAACCAGAGTTGTATAAAGATGACGGAGAACCCAGTATTCCATGATAAATCGAAGCACATAGAAATCCGATATTTCTACATTTGAGATATGATACAGAAGGGAGCCATAAAGCTCTAGTATGTGAGTACCGATGAACAAGTTGTTGATGTGTTCACAAAGCCTCTGTCTTGAATAAAGTTTGAATATTTTCGAGACAAGCTTGGTGTTGTTCGAAAAGACCTTCCCCGAAAGGGGGAACAGTGATGTTGCAGTGGGTTTGTATCATCTCTGGACACCTGTCCTAAAGTGATCCGTAGACTTCTCTCTCCGAGAAAGAAGCAGGATTGTATCATACCTGGACAGTTGTCCTAAAGTGATCCAGAGACTTCGGTTTTCGAGAATGTGGTAGGATTGCATCATCCTTGGACGAAAGTCCTAAAGTGATAGGGAGTGATTATCTCGTAATGGTATCCGGTGACTTCGGTCCTCGAGAATGTGGTAGGATTGCATCATCCTTGGATTGCATCAACCAAATATCGAAAGAGGTTGGATTCTATTCGTTGGTGGAACATGTATGGCAGTGGTGCCACATATTTGCATAAATTGGCGATGAGGGTGCTTTCACAGGTTGTCAATAGTTCTTCTGCAGAGAGGTGTTGGAGCACCTACAGCTTCATCCACAACGTCAAGAGAAATAGTTTGAATACAGAACGGGCCGAAAGTTTGGTTTACGTGCACTACAAATTGAGGTTGTTGTCCCATTATTGTGAAGCGACCAAGAATGATAGAACTTTTTTGACTTGGGACAACAATCCAGAGGAGGCTAATTTGGAGGATGGAGCCATTGCATTAGAGCGCTTGGAGGATGAATTATTGGTTGATCATGAGGGTAATCCTCATTCGATTCATACATCAGAGATGCCACCCCCAACCACCAGCAGGTTTACAGACGCATGAGTTTTTCCTTTAGCTTCACAACATCCAACAATTTGTAGGGGCCATTCATCATCTTCTCGTGTTCCATGATCACTTTCACTAGCTCCCATTCCACCTAGAACACGAGAAAAAAAATTGGAAGTTTCTCATGGCAAGAGGAAAACTTAGTAGATTAGTAGATAGTATCATAATACTTTGTATTTCATGTTTATTATGGCCTATTTTGTAAACATTATGGCCTACTTTGAAGTTTGAAGTTTGACTTTAAATTGTTGACTGCATCTTGATTCTTATCATCTTACGATCTTACAACTCTTTGGTATTGAATATGATATTATGATGCTTTGTTTCATTTCATGGTTGATGTTATCTGTTAGAGTCTATACTGTTAGAGTTTGTTGATGGCAAATATTATATGTTGAAATTTGAAGATTGATCATTTGATGACAATGCTACAATTCATAGCTCCTAGATGATTGATGTTATATGTGACATGTGTATTAATGGTTATATCTATGTTTTCTATAGCTAATTTGGTATAATACATGTTTTTTTAATATATATGCATCAAAATATATAAAAATATATATTATATAAAAACGCTCCAGAAACGCTTCCAAATCGGAATCTTTTGAAAAATTTGCTTTCCGCTCCCGCTCCTCGCAGACACACCAAGAATATTTATCAATGGCTTGCCTTTAACATTTGTCCACCCATCCGATACAATGGATACCCTATATAACGACCAATCATTTGTAAACTTTCCAAGAGCACTATTGATTTTGGCTTTTTCCCTGTCAAGTCCCACGGTTCTAGCTTTGTCATACCCAAGGCTGCTATATCCTTTAGGGGGACCATTGATGGCTTGTACCATTTCATGCCAATAGGGTGAGCAAAGAACATTGAATGGCACACCACATGCATAGAGAAACCTATAAACTTTTGAATCTACATCATCTCTTCAACCAAGGTCAAGGAAATCAGATAATGTTTTTCGCATAGGGGAGAATACACTATCATGGGTGGATGATGATCCAGATCCACCACTAAACATTCTCTATAGGGATTTAGATTCGACCCTTGATCTCTTGGATTTGTTTTGAGCAGCCTCTTCTTCCATCCTGTATTTGTTTCTTTCTTTACTTGACACTTTGTCACATGTTTTGACTCCAGTAGGCTTACCTTGATCACATGGCATAATCCCACACAAATGCTTTCTCACACAGGTATATGAACTTGTGTAAGTTTTATTACAATGGAGGCATGTAAACTTTGTGGTTCCACCTCCTCTCCCTCCCCCAAGCCTTGTCACATACTTCCACAAAGGTGTTGTCTTTTTTTGGCCCCTCATCACTCTCAATCTCCTCCTCCTCCTCCTCCTCTTCCTCTCCCTCTTCCTCCACCTTTCCATGGTATGTGCGGCTCCCTATCTCTTCATCCTCGTCATTACCACCACCAAATCTACTTCCCGCCACCACCATCATGAGAAGAATCGGAACCAACCATAAAAACCACATACCCATCATGCTTGTTGATTCAATATGAGAATCACTTCTTGCCTACAATAGAATGATGGAGAAGAAGAAATTGGAAAGGGTAGGAAAAAAACACATACAAGATTTAAAATTTTAACATAGTGAAATATTTTTTTCAAAAACAAACAAAGATTAGGTTTTTAGAGCCTACCTCTTTATCTCTTCAAGGATGGTTGAATGTCTCTAAGGAAGCCTTCAATCTTCTTTCCAAGCTCTCACAAATAGAAGCTTTCAATCTTCCTTCCAAGATCCTACAAATTTGCTCTCAAACAACTAGCAAAGCCACTCAAAGTTCTAGCAAGAAAAATGAAAACAAGCAAATGAGGAATAGAATGAGTCCAAATAGAGGCCAATAGTGTTTATAAACACTAATTAAACCTTAGGAAACCATCAAAAAACAATTTTTTTTTCCAAAAAAAAATTGAGAAATGTTTTTTCCATCAAGTAAAATTGGTCAGAGAGCGATTTTGGGAGCGTTTTTTTTGCTGAGGAATCGCTCTGGGAGTGTCGATTCAGAATCGATTCCTTCAGCGTTTCCTAAATGTCAGGGAGTGTTTTTTTGGGGTAGGAATCGCGATTTCGAAAATATTTCCGGGGAGGAATCACGATTTTGGGAGCGATTCCTCATCGATTCCTCCCGGAGCGAGAATCGGGAGCGATTGGTCAGGGAGAGGAGCGATTCCCCGTAGCTTAGGATTTGATAAGCTTTAGATCTTTTCTCCTTGGGAATGTGTATGTATACCGGACAACCAAATATTTTTAGGTGACTGACTTCAGGCTTTTCTCCGGTAAACATCTCTTCTGGAGTCTTATTCCCAAGGGTACTGTGAGAGATTCTATTATGTACATATGCTGCTATTGTGGTTGCTTCAAGAGATATGGTTCCTCCAAATCAGGGTTCCAGCCTCCTCCAGAATATAGTCATAAACAGGTTGCCTGGGGAGATTTCTCGGGCTAGGAAGGTCTAAATGAATTTTCGCAAGATGTTGCAGGTAGGGAATGGACTGTAGTTTTTGTGGTACTCTTTTCAGACCCAAAATGTGAAACAATGACACATGGTAGTCCATACAAGTTCGCTATGCTGAACAGTCCCAAAAATAGTCACCTTTGGAAAATCAGAATAAGTTCCACTTGGAGAATCCATTTCTTCTCTAACATGTGGGATTGGAAAGAAGACATATCAGGATATCTCAGTGAGAAGTTTCAGGCTGTAAGGATCCGAAACTTTGGAGATACAACAGAATCAATATCAGACATTTCTACAGAAGAAATTGGAAAACTAGGGCTTACTGTTCCTGGAGCTTCCCACCACTGTTTTTAGAAAAGAAGTACATTGGATAGTTCACCTTGAAGAGGCCAATCTTTCTGGCCAATAATAAGTTTGAAATTCCAAGTTTGAAAATTTAGGGTTTATCTGACAAACCCTATATCAGCTAGCTCCGGAACCAGGTCGGACACCTCAAGTCGAGAAGATCTAAATTTTTGCTATATACATTTGAGGTTCTCATTTCAAAATGACTAATCACACCCAACTTCATGACAAGCTTGGTGAAGTTGACAACTTCCGAATATGTAAGTATAGGACCTCCGTGATCTTTAAAGAAAAATGGCTTGGATTAGTATTTCAGTAAGGAAGTTCTAAGAGCCAGAGGGAGATGAGGCTAAGGCTAGAGCCAAGAGAATCATTGCAGATTCTATTAAAGAGCATCTCATCCCTCATGTATCATCCCTGAAGACACCAAAAGGAAGTGTTCGATGCTATGACGAAGCAATCGAAGAAGAATAAGAGATTGTTACCTTGAATGACCTCCCAATATCATGGGATTCATTCATTCGAGGAATGTGTGCCAGAAGGAAGTTGATTAGCTTCAGCAAACTCTGGGAAGAGTACACACAAGAAGAAGCTCGACTCATAATAAGAGAAGATAATATGGGAGCAACTGAAGATCAAACTCTCACAATTCAAAGATCTCTCAAGCAATGAGGAATATGAAGGACTCAACTCTTGAAGAACCTCTTATCCAAATTAGCATTTGGATAAGAAATGATGCAGTTGTGAATGAAGAAGATGATGAAGCTGAAGGCTCAAGAAGGAGTCTACCCACCAAACAAATAAAGATAAGTATTCAATTGTCATTTCATGATATTGTTTGGTTGTGCATTTGCTTATATTCAGTTGATGTGTTATGCACGTTTGAGTATTTGCATTTATACTACTGAATTGCACATGATGGGTAAGAAGTCAATGATGTTGTACAACATTCCATTGCTACTTATCTAGATTGAAACCTATTTGCTGGCATATTAGGAGTAGTACACACTCTTAATAACATTGGGGTGGAAGGAATCTAGAAGTTATTCTATGTGTACGGGATATGAATGAATGTTGTAGCATTGGCTAGAATAGTTGCATGGCTATGTGACATATTTGTCACTATTAATATGTTTTGGAAATTATGAGATGTTTCTAATCATGCAACTGAATTTGACTTGTAAATCATTCCGAAGAACAAGTAATGACAGTTTAGAAGAGGAACCTGAAGCTTCCCTGGTCAGAGACACCGTGGCAAAAGAAAGAGCTTCAGAAGAATATAAAGAGAACGGTAGATCCACCTCGAGAGATGAAGACCACCTTGGGCACAAGAAATCATCCAAAATGAAGAATAATATGACGAGACTTCCAAAGAAAGAAAGAGGCCTCATACACACTCTAGTTATGTGACACTGTTGAGCGACATCATTGATGTAGAGCCTTCCATCTATGAAGAAGTAGCCAAGAAGAAAGGGAAGGAGACTATGGTCAAGAGTACCAGTTACTAAGAGGAATGATGTCTAGGATGTCGTGTCGAGACCTAAATGGAAGTCCGTGGTGTCTTCCATATGGATCTACAAGATCTAGCATGCAGTAGATGGCAACATCGTGAGATACAAGGCAAGATTCATAGCACAAGGCTTCTCATAGAAAGAAGGCATAGACTACGAGGAGACATTTGCACTAGTTGCGAGGTATACATGCAGGCATGCGAGGGGAGATACACCAGCTGACAACAAGACAACATTCTTGAATGGTGTAGTCGAGGAGGAAGTGTACATAGAGCAACCACTGGGAGTTGAGATACATGACATACAGACTCATGTGTGCAAATTAAAGAAGGCCTTGTACAACACACACAGTTATATGAGGAACTTGAAAATTACCTAGAGTGACGAAGATCTTAACCTTTGCTACAAGGTTGAAGATGAAAGCCTATAGAGGATGACAAGCTCACAGATGGGTGCGAGAAGAACTTTTCAACAAAGATCAAGATAGAGGATCTTGCTATCGAGCGACACTAGATGGATACATAGAATATCAGTAGCAGATGAATCTACTTGTCACTCCAGTACATAATGTTTCGATACATAGAGTACGAAAGGCAGAGGGAGAATGATGCTCCGCTTCAGAGGGAGTGACTACAAAAGATCTTCAAGTTTAACATTATACAACAGGATGGACAACTTACTGATGGCCCTAGGCTTTACTGAGAGTAAAGAAGATCCCAACCTTTGCTTCAAGGTTGAAGGCGGAAGACTATTGATGCTCTTGCTATATGTCGATGACCTGTTACTGACAAGCGAAGAGAAACTCATTTAAGATGCAAGAAGGAGGCTTGCTGCTGAGTTCGAGATGAAGGACTTGGGTATGATGCACTACTTTCTAGGCATGGAGGTGTGGCAGAGTGCGGATGGAATCTTCCTTGGACAAGGGAAGTATGCAGTGGAGATCCTGAAGAGGTTCGGGATGATGGACTACAAGGGCATGGCCACACCTATGGCATCGAACCTGAAGCTATTGAGTGATGCTTCATCAGAGTCGGTTGATGCCACGATGTATCGTCAGATGATTGGATCCTTGATGTACCTAACGAATACGAGACCAGATATTTGCTTTTCTATGAACACATTGAGCCAGTTCCTGACAAATCCGAGACATGTTCACCTGATTACCACAAAGCATATTCTAAGGTACCTGAAGGGTACAGTTGATTATGGGCTCAAGTATGATGCGAATCAGAAGATTAACTTGGAGGGTTATGTGGATTCAGATTGGGCAGGCAGTTCCATTGATAGGAAGAGCACTTCGGGGTGCTGCTTCAGTCTGGGATCAGGTGTGATCTCTTGGTTTAGCAGGAAGCAGTCCTGTGTGGCACTAAGTACAGTCGAAGTAGAGTAAGTTGCAGCTTGTTCGGCTAGTTGTGAGGCAGTATGGCTGAGGAAGCTACTGTATGATTTTTTTGATTTCCAGTTGGATGCTACTTGTATATATTGCGACAACCAGAGTTGTGTGAAGTTGTCTGAGAACCCGGTGTTCCATGACAAGTCGAAGCACATCGAGATCAAGTATCACTATATCAGGGATATAGTGTAGAGAGGAGTAGTGAAGCTCTAGTATGTTGCGACGGACGAGCAAACAACCGATGTATTGACCAAGCCGCTAGCCAGAGTGAAGTTTGAATACTTCATAGAGAAGCTTGGTGTACTTCAAGATCGAGGTTCCTTCCAAGGGAAAGTGATGAGTCCGGAAGACGTGGATACACATGGGCTTTTTCGACATGGTGGTAGGTTGGTCCTCCCATGATCGTTGATGTAATTGTCAGGCTTTTTCGATATGGTGGTAGGTTCGTCTTCCCATGGTCGTTGATGTAATTGCCAAGATTTTTCGACATGGTGGTAGGTTGGTCCTCCCATGGTCGTTGATGTAATTGGCAGCTAAAGATTTTTCGACATGGTGGTAGGTTAGTCCTCCCATGGTCGTTGATGTAATTGCTAAGCCTTTCTCGGATGGTGGTAGGTTTGTCCTCCCATGTTGGTGGATGTAAGTTCTGTGTTATGCGTATCTGGGCTGTGCTTTGTGTGACAATGAGATGATCTGAAGATGATGAGGTAACAGTAGGATCCTTCAGGTTTTGCAGAGGCATATAATCAGTCCTGGGATGCTCCTTCAAGTTTTGCAAAGGCATATAATAAGTCCTGGGAGATCCTTCAGGTTTTGCAAGGCAATAAGTCCTGAGCTATACCTACTTGATGATTTGAAGACCTACATGGAGGCTAGGCCTACATCCAGCATGAAAAAGGGCTAGCACTGTAGAAACTTTTGATGACAGATAGTATGGTACGATGATCAAATTATAAGAAGATGATGGCAGCAGCTATGGTGAAGATTCTATGACTCCGTGATGATGACGATGCGATGGAGACTTGACCAAATGTGTTGATGACTGTGTAGAGAGAGAATACCTTCCTAGTTAAGAGGGAGTGTTGATGTATTTGTAACTTCGGAAGATATTCTGATGTATATTATCATTGTATGTTGTTGTACCCCCATTGGAGATGTGTGTTACCCCTTTACAGGATGTCTAAATTGTGTCCAGACCTTGAGGTACAACCTCCGTTGTAAGTTGGGGCAATAGTCCCTAATGTAACATCATGTAATATGTACTTGTAGCCTCTCTAGGAGAAGTGGGCCCCATGTGAGATGACATGTAGGCTCAAATGTTATATTTGGTCAGTGACTTGAAAGGGTATAAATAGGGAGGCACTCTCCCTCATTTATACACACCTCACACACTCTTTAAGGCGCATGAGAGAGAGAGACAGTCAAAGGAGGAGAGAGATAGTTGCTGAACATTTCTTATTACTGCTTTTGATCATCTTACTATTCTGAAGAAGTTTGCGGGGTTTTCTCCTTTATGGTTTCCCCGATGAAAATCTTTGTGTCTTGTGTATCTTTTATATCTTATGCATTTTGCTGTACTTGTTATTCTTTCAGATAAAGATCCTAGATAATCTAATCAGATCTTAAGAAAAACTAACAACTTTGCTTTTCTGTAGTCCTGCTGCTATACATAATAAACTATCGTCATTTTTTAAAGTAAAAGGTAAGGAAACCATTTTACTGATTCCCCATTAGTTGGATCTTTGTTTTCCTTTGGTCAAGTTGGAAATATGATGCCACGGATGAATTCATTGATCCCAAACCATAGTGTGTGTCAAATTTGTGCCAAAATCCAATCTGTAGTATGTATTTTAAATTATCTCCAAATAATTAAATTATAACTTAGGCTAAAATGTTGAACCGAGGAAAATAATTCCATAATTAGCCTTTTAATCCAAAAATTCTGTAACTAATATTTGGAGGGGTCCAATTGACCTCCAAAGGATGAAACATAATCAATGATGACTATGTGAAGATCCCATGTTGCTGGTTAGCTCCTTTGGCAAGGTCAAACCTGGGTTTGAACAAGTTAAATGTCAAACTTGGTTAAAATTTGACCATAATGCAAACTGATGTAAGGACCATATGTAAAGCTTTCTGGTAGTGACATGTTGGGTTGGAAATCCATAGTTGTGTCAGTTTAGCAGTTGATTAACTTGCCAATCTTTAGGTTGCTAGGTTGTGCATAAACAAGTCCCATTATGCCCATACAGTATTTGGCATAACATTCCCTAAGTTGCATTTCTTTCTCTATATCCTCTCTCCTTTTTATTTTCTTCCCACAAAGGTTGCATTTTAAGCACCCTCACCCGATATCCCTTCAGCAGGTTTATGTAGGGACCCTGGCCCTTCTTGCAGCCGTGGGAATGTGTTAAATAACTATCAAAATATGCAAATTAAAATATAACACTGTCCTAATTTTAAGCAAGAAATCAACAATTTTTTTTTTTTCCAAAATGAAGGTTTGAAATGTGTCATCTTAACTTTGAATGGGCACAATATTTCACCAACAAAGCTCCTTCAATCTAGTAGAAAATCAGTAGACAATAGTTTCAGATTTGATGTATTTGGGGATTGATACATGTTCTGTTTTTATCTCATTTTCTACAGTGAACTAGATATTGTGTGTACTCATCAATTGGATGATTTTCATGAAAATACAAAAACTTGGGGATACATTGAACATTGCACAACTTTTATCTTAACTAAAGGCATTTAATGTGCATTCCCATCTTTGATTCAAAGAAAGTTAAAGAATGATAGAAATATGAGGTCTCTAGTTTTGATCACTATAGCATGCAATTAGTTGACTCTATTTGAAAGAATATGAGACAATGCACATTTTAGAGCTATTGTGAGTGGAAATTATCAATTGCTTTCAGATTTTCCCAAGAGGCCATGCTTCATGGAAGGTTTATTGAAACATGTAATAGATGCTTGCTTGTAACTTGTCAGCTGCTTTGTGCCTTTTTCTTTTATTTGGGCAATTTTTTTGGCCAATCAATTGCCCTTTATTCAAAGTGCATGGATTTGCACCATTCCTACACAATTCCACAAGTGGATATGGATCAAGTATATGGACCTGATCAATGGAGATGGTGGTTCGTTAACTATTGGAGCTTGGCTTTATCTGGGTCATTCTTTTGTCTTACTCCTTGATATCTTGGAAGTCTTATTTTGATATTTTAAGTTGGGGAAACTAACCTATTTTCATAAAAATAAGCGTTGAAGTCATGGTATTTGTAATTTATTATTTTGTAGGTGGACCCAAACACAGGTGTATCAATGTATGAGTCAGATGATATAATCAACTACCTGGTTGGAAAATATGGTTAGTCATTCATCATTTATCCCAGCCATTCTTGATCTTCTCGTTTTTTAATGGTTATGATTCCTTTGACTTTGAACATTCTAAACTTGAAATGTTAATTTAGTCAGAAAAAACTTTTCTTTCTTTTCATCATTAAGCCTAATCTGTAATAGAAAAATAAATCTTATCGAGATTCCAATTAAGGCATATACTCTTCAAAAATACTTATGGTTTGTTTAAATCTTATACGTCAATTGTGATCTTTGCAGAATGATTTCAAACTTTATAATCTTTCTTGTTGCTAAAGGTGTGGAAGACACCCTAGGCTTCTGAATAAATTTAAAATTTAATTTAATTTAAGTTATATATATATTTTTGAACAAGATTCCAGTTATCACGATTCAGGCTAATTTGCATAGATTTGGCATTACGGGGGATGTACTAGCACAATTCAATTCGTTGGCTAAGCAATGTCACTAGTTTTGAGGGATTTAGGCTGCTAAATTCACCGAGGACTTGCACCTAGTGCCATCCTTTAATGCGTCCACAGGCACGAGCGCAACCAGTAGCATGCCATTGGCAAGACTTGAATCTTGGTGGGGGGAGCTATATTAGCTACATGTTTTTACCAACCAAGTAAGCTGCACTTGACCATTAATTTATGTATTAATGACCATTAGTGGCCAATATTGATCAATGGGACTTCACAATGTACACAAAAAGATAATTGCATTTGGAGTGTAAGCATATCTGGAAAGTGTTGATTTTTGTACCTAGGAAAGTGTTCCCCTAGTGACTTTTTCCTAAGTCATAAAACTGAGAAAATTAAAGTGACCCTTGCAATTAATAACTTGAGATGAGTTTTAATTTTCACTTTAGAGAATAAAGTGACTTTTTGATAAATTTAAGTGAGATGAGTGAAATTAATTTTGGAGAGAATTAAAAGTGCATTTAATCTTATCCCATCCATCTAATTCGTTTTGGGCGCTTGGATTAGATGACCATTCAACTTCCTCACTTAGACACCAAAAAGGAAAGGGAAGGCATTAAAGTCTCATTCTGAATTTTTTCCATGATAGTTGGAGAGCACAGAAAGAGAAATTTTGCAGGCAGAGAGAGAAGAGCAGAGGGCATGATTCCCAAGACCGTACAACAATACTAACATTTTTTTTGTACAATTCGCATCCCAAGGCAAATTTTGGGCACGAATTTTGAGGCAGTTTTTTTGGGCATGGAATTCGAGGCAGACTGTACAATTCCAAACAGCCTGTACAATGGGCACGGAAATCGAGGCAGCCCGTACAGTCCGTATGGTACAACAGTGGGCACGAAAATCAAGGCATGGTTTTCGAGGCAGCGAGTTGGCAGAAATTTTGACTGTAAAATTTCTGAATTCAGTCAATTTGCTGAGCACTGTGCTTGAGATAAGTTTATCTCTGTTTTTGTTGTACTTCCATTCTATTGTAGAAAATAAAATTCTCTCTTTCTAGAACAGGTTTTCCCCGGAGGTTGGGGTTTTTCCTGGGTCATTTGACCAAAAATTTATGAGTCTGATTTTTATGTGTGAATGTGTTTTTAATTACTGCTCATTAAAAGTAGTAAAAATTCTTCTTGTGTTTAAGTCATAAATTGTTGATGAGAAATGACTTAATTTGCAGCTAAGAGTAAATTGGGTTGGGAATTAAACTATGATGAAAATGGTGGTTGAAACCGGGTTGGGAGAATGAGAAAAATTTACATGGTATCAAAGCTTTGTTAGAGAAGAGCAAAATTTTTACACAGTGAAAATTTTCAGACCTTTAGTGAATTCTTCTATTAGTGGGAAACACCTTGTTGCGGAGGTCTTGTAGAGGTTCCAAGAGTTTAAAGCTCTTGTGGAGAACCAGACTGGGAGGAGGATTCAGGCACTCAGATCAAATAACGGGGGTGAGTATACCTCCAAAGAGTTCAATGAGTATTGCAAACAGGAGGGCATTCAAAGACAATTGATAGTACCATACACTCCTGAGCAGAATGGAGTGGCAGAAATGAAGAACCGATCTATTGTTGGAGCAACGAGGGCTATGTTACATGATCAGTCACTTCCTTTCTTTCTTTGGGCAGAGGCATGTAGTACAACTGTATGCCTTTAGAACATGAGTCCCCATCGTGCCTTGGGGAGCAAGACTCCTGAGAAGATATTCACAGGCAAGAAGCTAGAGGTGAGTCATTTTTTGTATATTTACTTGCCTGACTTTTTCACATGTCCCTTCTGAGAAGAGGACAAAGCTTGATCCCACAGTAGAGAGAGGCATCTTTGTGGGGTATGATGAGACTTCGAAGGCCTTCCGCATTTATCTTCCTGCCTTGAGGAAGGTTGTTGTGAAGCGGGAAGTGAGATTTGAGGAGGAGCGGGCCTTCAGGAAGTCCAGAGAGGCAGTGCAGGGAGAGCAGTAGGTTCCCACACCTTAGGTAGCTTCACAGGTACTTTCAGTACAGGTGACAGGTGTTATTACCAACCTTGTAGTTGCCTGTGTGACGTAGATCCAGGATGGATGGTAAAGGGGCAAGCAACTAAGGAGGTGGAACCAAGACTGCCTAGACTCCGAAATGGATGGTTGTCACGCCAGTCAAGGCAGTCTTCACTTTATGTTATCTGAGTCCAAGACAACAACAGGGAGACCCAGATCTACTCCCGACAGGACAGATCAGACCTAGACACCAGAACAGATCAAATGTGGCTTTGAGGTACGTAAGGTGTAAGGTAAATGGAAACCCTAGCTCTAGGGTTTAGGTACTAGCAACTGATGGAGATGACCACTGCCTTGGGAAACGTAACTGTGACAGGGTGAGCAAGGACAGAGTTGGGACTGTCTAGTACCAAGGAGACAAACTCAGTGAAAGATATGAAAGTATCAGGTAACTTGAGTTATCAAGGAATGTTAGCAAAGAGAACGGGAGTAAGGTCAATTTAAGGCTAGCGCTAAAGATAGGAGATCAGTGCCTTTCGTGCATTGGGAAATGGAGTCAGTATCAGCACAACATTTCAGTGAACCCACTTGGGATATACCCTGATCTATTGACCCAGAAAATGATTTGGCTCGAAAGATTCAGGTTACAGGAAAATCAACAGAAGGAGGGCTAGCGCTAGGGTTTCGAGAGGCAGATCTGCAGATCTAGAGCCTCGAGGAGACTATCAGCTCAGCGTTGGAGGGGAAATGAGATCAGGATGGCCCGATCTACAAACCCAAGTCAGAAAACTGCAGGAAAAATCAGATCTGGAAAAGTCAAAATTTGATGAGGGGAGCTAGGAGGCTGAAAGTCAGTTTTTCAGATCTAGGGCAACCTTGCAGGAACTAGCTCAACGTTGCGGGTGTTCTGGAGTGCTCAAGCCTTGATCTATCAGCCTAGCCTGTCAGATTTCAGAAAAAGTATACTCCGAAAAAGTCTAGTTTTCAGTGAGGGCGCTAGGACTGTTTCAATAAAAAACTTAGATCTAGGTCAAATTGCCATGAATCTGGATAGCGTTGAGGGTGATTTGGACTGTGTGGGACCCGATCTATCAGTCTGTGTAGTCAGAATTCAGAAAAAGTCAAAACCCTAGCAGGTCAAATTTTCAGTGGGGGTTTATGCAGTTTTCTGGGTAAAAATCAGATCTAGGTCAAACTAGCAGGAGTTTGGCCAGCTTTGTAGTAGATTCAGTGAGAGGGAGGCTCGATCTATGAAACCCAGCAGTGGTTTGGCCAAAGATCGGACGGTTCCCGGATTTAGTATTTTTAAGGGTTTTTTAGTATTTTAAGGATTTTCAGAAAAATGGAAGGAAAACAGGTACAATGGATTCGGATCTGTTAAAGAGAAGAGAGTTACCTGTTGGATCGTACCTAGAAATGCTTGTAGAAGTCTTAACAGTGATGATCCTTGCTATCTCGATCAATTCTGGAAGATCCAAGTGATTTCTATGACAGATGTAAGCCCCAAGCCACCATTGCGCCCCCTACCTTGCATGAGCAAATGTCAACAATATCAGATCTGCTAAGACAAGATAAAAAAAACCAAATGCTACAGGAAAGTAAAACGAAGTAATCATAGATCACAATGAAACTAATGAAAACCCCCTGATCCAAGACGAAGATAACCGAAGGAGTTGAGGTACCCCTACAAAAACACTCCAGCCAAAACACCCTCCTGTAGACAAGACAATGATAGCAGAAAAATATAGATCTCACATGAATTTCCACAATGCTAGGAAGCAGAAGACTATCCAATCACCATTTGAGAACATCAGATGCATAGCAGATCCAGAAAATATCCATGGAAAAATCTTTCTATTATTCAGATCCAAGAAAGATATGGATAAAGAGAAATGAAATCATGCCACAGATGAGATTGATTGTTGTAGACTTCTTCCATCCATAGATCGATAGGATCATAAAATTTATGCAAGTTTAAATTTGATGAAAGAAAAGAATACGATACATAATTCATCGCTCCTAGGCCATCATTTTTTCCCTCATCTTTTTGGTCAGCATACTCAATCATTCTCACATTATGATCAATGATGAAACAAAATAGGGACAAATTAGAAATCTTTAAACTAGAAATTGAGATTAACCCCATTTGTTGTTTATAAAATAAGAAAATATGGAATTGGTCTTTATAGAGCTTTTCATTCACCCAATCAAAGAAATTAGCAAAGTTGAAAACATTATGTACCAAGGATGAAAGGAGATAAAATGCTTTAACATTGACCAGTTGGCACTTTCTAGAATTTGTACTACATGATACCATAGAGAAGGACATCAAGAGCTAGGATGGGAGGGTGGATTGACAAATTAAAACTTGATTTGTATCATCTAAAGGTGTTAACACCAATCTTGCATGTGATATGGGACATTTTCTAGAGAAATTGGCAAGATTGAAACTAACCTCCCAAGAACTAGACTCATTGTGATTAATCTCCTCTACCAAATCACCTTGATCAAAAGTATGACGGGGAATAGTAGCAGCATTACAAGAATCATTCCTTGGAGGCTCTTGATGATTATTTGGACACAGATTTCAGTTCGACAGATGTGACAAAGAAGGTTCTAGGTCAAGCTCGCTCACTAGTATATCATCATCTTGTGGTTGTTCTTCTTGAGATTGTTCATTACATGCAACTGAGGATAAATGATCATCATCATTCATTTGATAAGGAAAAACATCACTATGTTCATTTCTATCCTCACAAACTTGGTCTTCAACTACAATATGACCACATGGTTGCTCTTCAACAAAAGTTTTATTAATTTCAACCTTTTCTTCTTCTGCAATGATATGATCAAGGTCTGAATCTAGATTCGGATAGGTTGGATACTGACTCAAATTATCATCAATTAGGCAATGACTATGGAGTTGCTCTTTTAAAGGCTCTATTATGACCTCACCAATGGAAGGCTCAACTATAGATGTTTTTTGTTGGTGCATGTCAGGTTCCCTTCCATGGATCAGATCCAGGATTTGCTCTGACTGCTTCAGGTAATGATAACAGAGTATCTCGTATGATTTGATTGATATCCCTCTTAGTTTCATCATGAGGTTTTGAAACATTATTCTTGAAGCACTCTGTAACATTCTTATGGATTGCAGGCACGCTCATAATTTGGAACATATCAGGAGAGGAATGGTCCAATTGAGAAATCACTTCGCCAATATATTGATTATCAACGGCATAATCATTGCTAGACTGACACTCTAAAATTTTATCATTGTTCCTACTCCAACTATCAATTAACAAATCTGTGAAGATGTCATACCCAGTGATGGATCCTGGTGCTAAATGATCAAACCATAGTTGAACATCCCCTTGCAAGGATTCTCCTAAGGCTCGCATATAAACATCTTCATTGTTTGCACCTCTAAATTCCATGTAATACCACAGAATATCCAGTTGACTTTCAATAGATATATCCTTATTTCCATTGAACCGGGGCATCCTCCTAGTGTAATTGTTTGGCATAGGATGAGGTGCCCCCGATATTTCAGAAAAGTCAAAAGGAGACTGTCTATCTTGTTTTTTCACAGCTCGGGCTACTTGGCTATAAGGATTTGACTGGGACTGACTACTAGGTTCATGTCGACTTACAGGTCCACTTGGGATGGTTGGGAAATCTCCATTGCATGGGTGAGGAAGTTGGTGGTTATCATAAAGGTTGTGATAACTAGATTCATACCCATAGTCATGGTCAAGATCATCTTCATACCAAGAATCTGACCTCCATTTATCCCTTTCGTCTATTTGTCTTGTAGTTTCAATCATGTTTTTGGTTACTTCTTTCATGTGCCTCAAAAATACATCTGAATTCATTATGATTTATGGTATGCTCTAAGAACTTAAGATTAATATGTTGGGTACGGTCCTCAGTGGACTCGTACGGTGGAGTCGCTAGGTGAACCACACAAGTAATTCACCAATAAAGCATATGTCGTAGGGAAATGTGAGGTATGTTAAACCAAGGTAGGTCTCTACCTCCTCGGCAACGACGCCAAAATGTTGGCAAAGAGAACGGGAGGAGAGCTTAAGGATAAATGTTGGACCAGGGTAGGCCTCTACCTTCCCCGGCAACGGCGCCAAAATGTTATCACCAACCTCGTAGTTGCTTGTGTGAGGTAGATCCAGGATGGATGGTAGAGGGGCAAGCAACTAAGGAGGTGGAACCAAGACTGCCTAGACTCCCAAATGGATGGTTGTCACGCCAGTCAAGGCAGTCTTCACTTTATGTTATCTAAGTCTAAGACAACAACGAGGGAGACTCGGATCTACTCTCGACAGGAGATATCAAACCTAGACACCAGAACAGATCAAATGTGGCTTTAAGGTACGTAAGGTGTAAGGTAAATGGAAACCCTATCTCTAGGGTTTAGGTACTAGCAACTGATGGAGATGACCACTGCCTTGGGAAACGTAACTGTTACAGGGTGAGCAAGGACAGAGTTGGGACTGTCTAGTACCAAGGAGACATACTTAGTGAAAGATATGAAAGTATCAGATAACTTGAGTTATCAAGGAATGTTGGCAAAGAGAACGGGAGTAAGGTCAATTTAAGGCTAGCACTAGAGATAGGAGATCAGTGCCTTTCGTGCATTGGGCAATGGAGTCAGTATCAACACAACGTTTCAATGAACCCACCTGGGATATACCCTGATCTATGGACCCAGAAAAGGATTTGGCTCGGAAGATTCAGGTTACAGGAAAATCAGTAGAAGGAGGGCTAGCGCTAGGGTTTGGAGAGGCAGATCTGTAGATCTAGAGCCTCGAGGAGATTATCAGCTCAGCGTTGGAGGGGAAATGAGATCAGGATGGTCCGATCTATAAACCCAAGTCAGAAAACTGCAGGAAAAATCAGATCTGGAAAAGTCAAAATCTGATGAGGGGAGCTAGGAGGCTGAAAGTCAGTTTTTCAGATCTAGGGCAACCTAGCAGGAACTAGCTCAGCATTGGGGGTGTTTTGGAGTGCTCAAGCCCTGATCTATCAGCCTAGCCTGTCAGATTTCAGAAAAAGTAAACTCCGAAAAAGTCCAGTTTTCAGTAAGGGCGCTAAGGCTGTTTCAGTCAAAAACTTAGATCTAGGTCAAACTGCCATGAATCTGGATAACGTTGAGGGTGATTTGGACTGTGTGCGACTTGATCTATCCGTCTGTGAAGTCAGAATTCAGAAAAAGTCAAAACCCTAGCAGGTCAAATTTTCAGTGGGGGTTTAATGCAGTTTTTTGGCTAAAAATCAGATCTAGGTCAAACCAGCAGGAGTTTGACTAGCGTTGCAGTAGATTCAGTGAGGGGGAGGCCCAATCTATGAAACCCAACAGTGGTTTGGCCAAAGATCGGACGGTTCACGGATTTGGTATTTTTTAAGGGTTTTTTAGTATTTTAAGGATTTTCAGAAAAATGGAAGGAAAACAGGTACAATGGATTCAGATCTGTTAAAGAGAAGAGAGTTACCTATTGGATCATGCCTGGAAATGCTTGTAGAAGTCTTAACAGTGATGATCCTTGCTATCCCGATCAATTCTGGAAGATCCAAGTGATTTCTATGACAGATGTAAGCCCCAAGCCACCAATGCGCCCCCTACCCTGCATGAGCAAACGTCAACAATATCAGATTTGCTAAGACAAGATAAAGAAACCAAATGCTACAGGAAAGTAAAATGAAGTAATCATAGATCACAATGAAACTAATGAAAACCCCTTGATCCAAGACGAAGATAACCGAACGAGTTGAGGCCCCGTTGCAAAAACGCTCTAGCTAAAACGCCCTCCTGTAGGCAAGACAATGATAGCAAAAACATATAGATCTCACATGAATTTCCACAATGCTAGGAAGCAGAAGACTATCCAATCACCATTTGAGAACATCAGATGCAAAGCAGATCCAGAAAATATCCATGGAAAAATCTTTCTATTATTCAGATCCACGAGCCAAAGACCCCTAACAAATGAGAAGCTCTTTTCTTTAAATAGAAATGAGAGAACCTCAATCATAACCGAATCCTAACCACTTTCAAAACGAGTGGCTAAGATTAAAAGATGAAATGTTCTAATCAATGGTTGAGATGAGCTCAACATACAATACATGGATCAATATAACCATAAATTACCAAAGTGGACTAAATCACCCATAAAGAGGGTAACCCACTCAACAAGAAATAAATGAAGCACATGGTGGGTCCAAGGAGTGTTTGACTAACTCCCTCTGGGTGTCCCCATGGAACAATAAACAATATAATAATTTAATTCTTTGACTTTGTGCCTCCTTGAGGAAATCGTGAGCCTCCCAAAAGCTCCAGAAAGTAATATAAAAATGTCCAAAAATAGGTGTGGGCCCAATCAGGAGCTGCAACTGCTGGAGAAGGTGTGGAGGACATCACACTCATCATTGTGACTCATCCCATGTCATCTCCTTGCCTCAGTAGCCCAAATCGATTTCTTCAATAGCCATTTAATCATTTTTTAATCTGCCTCAGGAAACGTGATCCTGCCAAAACAGCCTTGTAGGGTGCCTGCGTTGTCAAACTGAGCCCACTAGGCTCTCTGGGATGGGGGTACTATGGTACAAACAAGTGGCTGCACCCCGCTATGCCCATACAATGCCCTAGGAGATCCAACTAAAACATCTCCTTGCTCAAACATATCAACCTGTGAAGAAAAACTGCATCAGAAAGACATAATGAGCCTGATCATATCTGCAAGTGCCCAGAACTAGAAATAAATTGTCTCATTAGACTCAGAGAGTCCCAATCCATCTAAGGTGTATACTCATACCCCTCACAGGTCTCTATCTGATCATCAATCACATCAAATAAACAATACAATCATCTGTAAATGATCAGACACCTATAATAACTCAGACTACATCCATCTGCTGCAAGTGTTAGAAGGCTAAGACATGCTCTACAACTCATTCAAGTAACAATCACAACAAGTAGCATTCATTTCACCGGCGGTACATCAACCAATACATATATAAGGCTTTACTTATTATTACTCAGACTTAGACTTTGAGGACTATACTCACTTCATAGCTGTAGTCATTTTGCTAGTGAAGGGTGAAGGATGAAATAGGCAAGTCTAAGGCAAAGGATGAATTCCTACTCAACATCATGACACTTCGGATATGGAAAGGGAATACTCACTATAACCAATGTTGGCCAAACAACAACACAAGGAATGGCAGTGCCTCACAAATGGGTGAGTTGTTTAGAAAGTGCTTATTCAAGTTAGGCATCATGACTACATCAAGCTTGATCCATGTTCACTAGGATCATCATTTTATTCCATGGCCTTTTTGGCCTAAATGACCCTTTGGGACTTCACAAGTGCTTAAAAGCACACAGCTAATTGCAGCTTTCATCTAGGACATATTTATTTTTATAAGGTTAGCAATATTTGGATATAGCATATTTTTAACCATTGCTTTTTTGGACCTTTTCTTATACTCTTCAAGGAGTATTTTAGCATTTCATTGTTCTTGCCCTCTTTACATATGTTAAGAAACACAGTTTTATAATTTTCATTTTCCATGGGCGCATATTCAATATTTTCAATACAGGTAGTACATGAGCTTTCAGTTTTAGCCAACAACATCTCAAGTGACTAGGGGGAGTTCTGCACAGTGCCAAACATCGGGACAACCGACCAGAATGATTTAGGCATACAATCCAACTTACCAAAGGCAAGTTTTGTCACCAACTCAGAGCCGAGAGACAATATAGACAGGGAGGCTTTCCAACAAAAGTTCTAGCGGGGAAAAAGGTCCTCCATGCCATGAGTCAAAAAGTCAGTCGGGTTGAAAACTAAACTGGAAGATAATGGATGGGTGGAGATAGTGGATGATGAAGCCCACACTAGCAAGCCAAAACAATGGTGGGAATGACTACCTCTATTCTCCCTAAGGAGGGTAAAACCAATGAGTATAGATCAGGAACTTCCAAGTCTAAGTAGGGACATCAATACATAGTACAAAATACATTCAAGTCCATATAATTATGACCGCCATATCATGATACCACAAGTTAATACATGTCACAAGAATCAGTATAAGAACAATAATAACCATAACACAATATAAAAAGCTGAGTCATAATCATGCAATATAATCCATCTGAGACACCATCTGTTCAATGAGAAAGAATTGATATAAAATTGGGCATCAATGACTGCTCTATAATGACATAAATGGCTACATCGGTCCTCAAATCTGAGTGTCCTGAGACTCAGTCTTGACATGGGAGAGTACAATAGTCCATTAATATAATAATGATCCATCAAAACCGCTCATTTCGGCATCTCATATGTAAGAGATCTGGCTGAAAAATGTATTGTGTTTGAAAAATAGAATATGGTAGCCTAGCTACTATATATGTGATAACAACAGGTGGACAGGTTTCCGGGGTTACTGGACCACATAGTACATGCACAGGATCTTTAGGTTTAGTGGTTCATACAGCAGGTTCTTTGGGGACAGGTTTGGGTCTCAGGGAGAAATAGGTTTACCATACAGAGCTATCGAATCACAGATTTCACCAGTTGTTGGTTCACCAGCTCCTGGTACACAGGATTCTAGGGCTTCTACTTCTAGGAGTTCCTCAAATGATGACAGACCAGTTTGGGAGCAACCTTCAAGGAAGAAGAAGCCTAAATGGCTTCGGGAGACCCTAAAGGAAGCTAAGGATTTTGGAACGCCCAACGAACCAGTGAGGGCTATAGTGATGCCAGACAGGTTGGGTATAGCATTGGTTGCTAGTCTTCGTGATTCAGAGTCATCACCTTTCGAGGAGGCCTCTCAGCATCATGTTTGGAGAGATGCCAAGATGGAAGAGTACCATTCCATCATGAAGAACGATGTTTGGGAGATTGTTTCGAGACTTGCGGGGAAGTCAGTGGTGACTTCTCGATGGCTTTACAAGGTAAAGCATGTTGCAGATGGTAGTGTGGAGGAATACAAGGCTCGGTTTGTGGCGCGAGGGTTTTCATAGGTAGAGGGAGTTGATTATGATGAGACCTTTGCACCGGTTGCTTGTTATACTTCTATCAGATTATTGATTTCCATTGCTGCGAAAATGGGTTGGAAGATCCATTAGATGGATGTGAAGACTGCATTTCTCAATGGAATTGTTATCACATATATAGTAGCTGGGCTACCATATTCTATTTTTCAGATTCCAGTACATTTTTTCAGCCAGTTCCCTTACATATGAGATGCTGAGATGAGCATTTATGATGGATCACTATTTGATGATGGACTATAGTACTTTTCCGTGCCATGACTGAGTCTCAAGACACTCAGATTTGAGGAATGATGTAGCCATTTAGCCATTTACAAAGCAGTCGGTATTGCCCAAAGCTACAGCAGTAGTTTCTCAGTGGATAGATATTGGTTCAGATTGGTGATTTACATGTATACAATTCAACAGATATTATCTTGTGTTATGGTTATTACTACTTTTATACTCATTCTTGTGACATGTCTTAGCATTTAGTTTCATGATCTGGCGATCATATAGATATGTGAACCTGGTTGTATTAATGATATGTATGTATGTCCCTACTTAGACCTAGAAGTTCTTAACTCATACTCATTGGTTTTCCCCTCCTTAGGGAGAATAGAGGTGATCATTCCCACCATACTTTGGGTTGCTAGTGTTGGTTTCATTGTTCACTATCTCCATCCATCCATTGCCTTCCAACTATTTTTATATCCCGACCTACTACTTGACTTGTGGCATGGAGGACCTTTCCCCACTAGAGCCTCTTTGTTGGACAAGCTTCCCTGTTTATTTGTGTCTCGGCTCAGAGTTGCCTAGGTTGTGTTGGCTAAACTTGAAGCAAGTAGTGCTGCCATCAATACAATGTATTTGGAAATGAAATGAATATCTTATGAAAAGCCCATTCATGAAAATAAGTGTTTTTAAACATACATGAATGCAAGGCAAGCCAAATGAAATTGGCTCTAAAAGTAATGAATATCTTGTAAAAGCCCTGTTGCCCACCTATTTCGACTAGGTGGCAACTCCATGTACATGAGGATGTACATAATTGTACCTTGGAAAAATCTGAGGATTTTTCACTTCTGCAGGGCTATTGCCCCTTTGTAAAACGAAATGTTCGCTCCCCTGCGTGGGAAAATTAATGTAATTTTATGTGCTAGTGTGGGTCATATGATACAGATGCCACACCATGGAACTGGTTGTTAGGGAAGTCCCCTCATCGAGTATTTTTCCCTTTCCAATTGATCTTGTTGTACAAACGAGTTTAATCGGTTTGGTTTTCACTCAAAATCCTCCAAAGTGGTGACGGGCGTTCTACCAGTCAAGTCCATGAGGTGGCTAAGGCTTCAAAGTGTGATTCATGACCATGCTAGACACTTGTATAGAGTCTTGCGGAGTTTCGTTGCATTGTTGTATTTTATTTATTTTTTCTGGTTAATTAATTCCACCCCATGGTGATTAATTAACTCAGCTTTTGATGTAATAATGTAATTGCTCAAGCATGGCATTTTGTAATAGGGGCTATGAATGCAAAGTTAATTGCTATGAAACCCCCTAGGCCACTGCTTCGAGTCCCATGTCATTCTGATGAGTGGTTGAGGAGATAGACCATTTTTGTCTAAGCAAGGTCTATTTTTCCTAGGGAATTAATTAATTTCCCCAAGTCAAAATTCACATTTTTTGATTTTGAAGTAAAAAATCAAGAAATGCCATGGTAAGTTGGTTTGGGGGTTCCTAAGCCTAGGAAAATTTATTCCAAAGTTTTCCACCCCCCCATGGCCTAGATATTAATTTTTCAAGTTATTTTTTAATTTTTCCTAAGTCAATATTGGGAAAATTTAAAAATTTAATTGAAATTTTTTAAATCTAAGGTGAATTTCATTTTAGCCTAAGTCTAAGGTTAAATGTAATTTTGGAGCAATGATTAGAAATCAAAGCTAATTAAGAGGTGGCCAAACCCTAGGCTTAGTGGGGCGACCAAGTTTAAAACACCTCCAAAGATGGCGCTAGCATAAAGAGTTCCCATTTGAAAGGGCGCCATCATATAATAGAGGAGGCGCTAACTTTAAAGGAGGACCCACGTCCAAATGAAGACGCCCCCAAATATGGTGAAGGCGTTAGCTTTAGAGGAGTGCTAGCCAAAATAGAGAAGGATGCAAGCATAATGAAGGGTCTCCACTGTATTTAGTGGGGCGTCCAAGCTACAAAGGAAGGCATCACTATATTGGAGGAGGCGCTAATAATGGAGGCGTCATGCTATTAAAAGGGCGCTACACCAATTTAAAGGGGCGCTAACAAGTTTTGGAGGCGCCATTTAAAAGGAGACGCCCCCATATTTAGAGGTGGGCGCTACATAAAGGAAGACGCTAATGCAATAGAGGACGTCTACACTTAGAGGAAGCGCCAAGTTTGGAGATTCGCCACCAAATCTAGAAGGAGGGCGCTAGCTTTTGGGGCCCACGTTTTTACATGGATTTTGAAGTCAAAGCTAAACTTGGAGGAAACCGCCATATTTAGAGGGGCGCCTATGCTATTTGGGCCCACTTTATTTTATCTTTTATTTTATATATTCCCATGATTTTTACCAAAAACTTAAAAGCAAATCTAAGGGTGAAATTTAGTCTAAGACCTAGATCTAAAGGTGAAGATTGCTTAAGACATGGATTAAGCTTCTAAGCCATTGATTAAAAATTAATCCAAGGGTGTGGATTAATTGAGAAGAATGGAATGTCAAATACCTAGATCTAGTGGTGGAGATTAAACCCTAGATCTAGATCTAATCTCAGCCATTGAGCTTCAAAGGGTTGGGGTTTTCCTCAACTATATAATGAGGGTCTCACTCCCTCATTAGTCATGATCTCTCATGCTATTGTTATGCTGTCGGAAATTTCTTCTTACTATCATATTATCTTGCTATACTTTGTATTGAAGCTTTGCCCTAGTTGGGCCATTTAAT
>LPNX010128458.1:331767-381624 GCA_001517045.1 Pseudotsuga menziesii
CACTTTCCAGCCCTCTAAATCTCTTATTTCTGCAATATTTCACATTCAGATTTTTATGTAAATTTGTAAATTTTGTACTAATTTTTTAACAACAATTTTTTAGTGTTTTCTGTGATTTCCAGCGAAAAATAGCTTGCTGGTTTATGACAGGTTATGCACAAGTGAAGGAGATTTGATGCCCGAATAGGCCCAGGATTCCCTCAACCTTCAACCGGTTCAAAAGGGGTTCAAACCCTCAACTCTCTCTCTCAATTTTTTCTGATTTATTGTAGACCCCAACGAGAGTCTCTTGGGGTATTCTGTAAAGTTTTGTAACCATTTGTAATCCATAAGTAGATAGATTAGGAAGTAGAGTAGGAAGTAGGATAATAGTTGTTTCATATTTCTGTTTATGCAAATTTCATTTTTGTTTAAAAGTAATCATACCATTAAACCTGTGTATCCTCTATCCGCTTGTCATCTCCCTTTAGGGACTTCAAGCTGGATATGAAAAACAGGGGAAGTGGGGGCTTAGGTAATTAAAATAACTTTCTTTCTTGTACTACAATCAAACATTTTATTTTCCAAGTCCAAGATCAAATACCGGCACCTCCCATAAGGGATACAGCTTGGTTGATCTTGTTGATCGCTTTAAAATAAACCTTGCATGCTAATCACCCAGATAAAATTTACTATTAAAACTTACCAACAACAACTTCCCACATCCTCCTCCTCTACTCTGTTATCACCCTTCGGGGTACTCCGAGATACGACCAGGGGACAGGGAAGTCTTAGTTTAATAGGCATCCATCTAGCCCTTTTTCTGTCAACTAAAAACAGTGACCTCAGGAAGCTAAAAGGGGTAGTAGACCGTGGGTGGTCTCTAGGCGCTTCGACGTCCTCCTTGTTGAGCACCGAGGCATTGGGGATTGACCTGTGAGCTACGGGTGGTGGGCCTTGTTCCCACTTTGTTGAGCGCAACAGCATTCCTTCTTTGACTGGAGAAGTTCTAGATCGGGGTAGTCACACCACCGATTCTAAAACTTAATCCAAGAAGAAAAACTTTAATAAAATCAACTAAAATAAACCAAGAGACATTTCAAAACCGGTTTTACAACACTCTCCTATTTCAAGCACTCTTTCACTCCAACATTGCACTACAATTTTTACTTCCGGCACTTTACGTTTCAGTTACATTTATTTTCATTTTTTGCAATCGTTATGTGGTGATTGCTTATTTGCTTAAAGTCTCTCCATTATTTAATTTACGGTTGGTTCAATCATTTTCACTCAGAAGCACTTCTCTGCCATATTGGAAATCTTGTTCACATTGTATACATTGATAAACCATTTGTGCATTGTTTTAATATTTTGGTTTATTGTCATTTATAATTATATCATTCGTGTATCTCAGTTTTAAACACTTAAGCTGTAGTTTAATCATAGCTTAAATCTCTAAATTATTTTGTAAACTTGTAAAGTGGTAATCTATCTTTTGACTCCATTATCTAGGCACTGGTTTAAAGTAAAAGGTTGACTGTCATTTAAATCTTGCATATTGCATCAGTCTGATTGTCATCTCTTAGAGTCCTAGCCTCATTTCTTATTAAACGATCCCTTTAATTAATCTGTAATTAATTAATAAACTTGGAACTTAGTTTTCCCATAGGGACTACCGCCCTTGGCTCTATTGGGATCTTGCCTAAACGGAGGAGTTGTGGACTGTGGTGACAGTGGTCCCCAGCTCTCACTTGCCCCCAAGGACACACATAGCAGGTTGTGATTTTCCTGCATCTTAAAGTGTGAATTAGGCGGCAACATCTTTGGCGCCGTTGCCGGGGACAAGTCATTTGTCCTTGGTCTGACTTAATTAATTAATTTATTATTTTGAATTCTTTAATTCTTAAAAAAAAAAAAAAAATTGTTAATAAAATTCTTTAATTAATTTTAATAACTTGTTTACCCATATTAGAGCTATCTTTTTCTCCAAGTGGCGACTCCACTTTCAAATATAGTAAGGCATTCTACCCGGAGCCATTCAGCTGGTCTACTCAACTCCCTCGCCGAACCTGAAAGGGTATATAGGAGGAGGTTGAATAGGCTCGCTCCCCGTAGACTCCTTGCAAGTCTTGGAGAAGAGGCTATCTCTGATATCCATTTGTTGTTTGCCCAAAACAACCAACCCACACCAATGGATGATTTATGCAAGCCATGTGATTTTTCTAACATCATTGGTTATCCTCATGATTTGCCAGAGAAAGCTATCGAAAAATTGCCTTCTTTTCAAGGTAATAATGCCGTCAGTGCCACGTCTCACATCACCAGGTTCAACCAATGTCTCGCCAAGTGGTGTCATGCTCATAACTATGAGGATATCAAGATGAAGCTGTTTATTTTATCTTTAGAAGATGATGCTATGGAATGGTTTCAAGATCAGAATGATAATAAGTTCAAAACTCTCAAAACAATCATTGAAGCTTTCGATGATAGATGGGGTGATAGAAGGGATAACCATTTCCTGTTGGCAGCCCTGCATACCAATCAAAAGCAAGAAAATGAGACTATGGATGAATTTAATAAAAGATTTAATGACTTAGTAAAAAGTTTACCTATAGACATCAAGCCCAAAGAAGCATCTCTCTTGATTTATTACATCCAAGCATTTGAAGGGGAAATGAAATATCAGATAAGGGATAAGGGACCTACAGATCTTAAGGACGCACAAGAAAAGGCTATCAAGATAGATAAGAACATACAAGCTGCTGGTAAATCTAATATTCTTGGGTTTTCAAGGGGTAGTTCTTCAAAGACTTATGAAGTTAAAAAAGTTAAATTTGAAAACCAGGAACCTCAAGGTGACTCCATAGATAAGCTCACTCAACTCAACTGACTTGGTTATAACCAGAATGAATGCATGTAGTCACTTGATCTTTTGGTAAACCATTTATGGGTTTTGTAGATCGGGTCAAACCCTAAGTGGGTCCTCTTAGACGTTTTGCTTAGGTGACTCCATTGGGCCCAAATCCCAAGGCACTGCTCTCTAAACCTTAGCGCAACGCCTCAATTGGCCATTTTCTATTGCAATTTGATCTTGTCCCTGAGGCTCGAGTACTTTGACACTGTTATACCTTACTTCGAGTCTATCCCTTGGTACTAGATGGCCCCAATCCTGTTCCTACCCTCCCTGCATTGGTCACATTTCCCAAGGCAGTGGATATTGTCATCATTTGCTAGTATCTTGATTCTGGATCTTGTAAAAGGGCTCATAAGTCACTTGTATTCCAAACTTGGATCAATTTCGCACCTTATAAACTCCTGATCCAAACCCTAACTCACCTTATGACTTCATCCATAGATCTAGGGTTTACTTCACCTTACACCTTACGTACTTCAACTTCATTTGATTTGATCTGGTGTTTTGGTCTGATCTCTCTTGTCGGGAGTAGATCTGGGTCTTCCTCATTGCTGTCTTGGGCTAAGACAACATCAAGTGAAGATTTCCTCGATTGGCGTGACAACCATCCATTTGGGAGTCGAGGCTATCTTGGTTCCACCTCTTTAGTTACCCATCTCTCTACCGTCCATCCTGGATCCACCTCATAGGGGTAACTACAAGTTTGGTGATAACATGAATCATACAGAAATAGGTTTATGTGGAGCAACCAAAGAGCTTTGAGTTTCATGGGAGAGAGTCTCATGTGTGCAGGCTGAAGAAGGCCTTGTATGGCCCGAAGCAAGCTCCTCGAGCTTGGTATTCTAGGATAGACTCTTACTTGTTATCGATGGGTTTTCAGAAGAGTGAAGCTGATCGGAATCTCTATTTCATCATGGTTGGAGATGATCCGCTCATTCTTCTATTGTATGTGGATGATTTGTTTATCACAGGTGAGGAGAGACCTATTGCAGTTTGCAAGAGAGATCTTGCTTCAGAGTATGAGATGACTGACATTGGGTTGATGCTTTATTTTTTGGGATTGGAGGTTTGGCAAGAGCTTGGTCATATTTTCCTAGGGCAGGGAAAGTATGCAGTGGATATTCTGAGGAGATTTCAAATGGAGGATTGCAGGCCGATGTCTACACCTGTGGTCACCAACTGGAAGAAGCTTCATGCTTATGAGGGAGAGTTGGTGGATCCTACCTTATATCGTCAGCTCATTGGTTCTTTGATGTATCTGGTCAACTCTAGACCAGATTTGTGTTTTGCGGTAAACACTCTCAGTCAGTTCATGGTAGAGCCGAGGAGAGTGCACTGGGTTGTCGCAAAACATGTATTGAGATACCTTGCAGGTACAGTGGATTATGGTCTGGATTATAGGAGATCAGATGGGGTTAGGTTGATTGGCTTCACGAATTAAGATTGGGCAGGCAGTGTGGCAGACCGAAAGAGCACTTTTGGATGTTGTTTCAGTTGGGGTCGGAAGCAATGTCATGGTTCAGTCGGAAGCAAAAGTTTGTTGCTTTGAGTTCTGCAGAGGCTGAGTACATGGTATTCAGTCAGGCTAGTTGCGAGGCACTGTGGCTTCACAAGTTATTGGTGGATTTATTTGATCAGGAGTTGAGGCCTACGGTGATTTACTGTGACAATCAGAGTTGCATCTAGCTCTCTTAGAATCCTGTATTTCATGACAGGTCAGAGCATATTGAGATTAGGTACTGTTTCATCCATGATTATGTTCAGAGAGGAGCTGTGGAGGGAGTCAGTTGGACATGATCCTTCAGTCATTGACTTGGAGGATGAGCTGCAGCAGGAGACATGGAAAATTGGCAAAACAGGCTACATGAAGTCTCCATGCAAAGATGTGCAAGAATGACAAGAGCTGTTCGAAGGGTAGGAGTCGAAGCAAGCATACTGCCTACATATGAATGATTACCTAACCTTGCATCTTTTCTGGTAGAATTTGAAGAAAAAGTCACAGAATCACAATGATTGTCCGCTTTGGACGATGTGCTGAAAGCTACGCCCGCTAGATGGTGGGGTACACACAAACAGTCTATCTCCGAATGGCCACAGTGTAGGAGATTAATGGAGATCATATTTGGGGAAGAGATCAGTTGCCCTGATCATAAATATACAGGACTGACAGATCTTGGGAAACATATTGAGCACTGTTGCATGAATTGGCAAGAACATCCGCGGCAAGAATGGGTTCATCGATTCATCCACACTTTGGAAATGGTACGTAGAAGTTGGTACACATCAGTAGAGCCACGACGAGGAATTGTTGAATGGGAAAGCTTAGCTGTAAGCTTCACCCAGACGTTTGAGTTCGGAAGTGAACACCCGATAGTTGATGCTGTGTTACAGGAAATAAAGAAGAAAAATCTTAGAAGAAATCTCGGTCACTGACACGAAATTCCATCAATGCAAGATGACTATACACAACTGGATGGAGTGTTATAATCTCATGGGAGAACTGGACGATAACGACCCACTTGACATAATATACATGTGTCAGAAGGAAGGTGCGCAGTGGAAGAAGTTCGCACGTGTAAAGGTACACCTTACCCTGCTTGATACGACGTAAAAAAAATGAGGGGGGGGAACCTCAGGAAGAACAAGTACAACAAAAAAGAAAGAAAAAGAAGATGAACGCTGATAGAAATGCAAATACCATCAGCCTGGACAGTGATGATGTGCAACTAATGTCTGAGGCAATAAACGAAGCAACGCAGACCAGTTTTGAGTCCATAGAAGGAGGACAAGAAAAACTTTCAGGTACAGTCACTAATCTCCTTAAAGTTCTGTGTAAAGCAGTCAAAGAGGTTAAAATTGCTCGCGACTGTCCAAGTGTAACAACCAAATCACAAGCCCGATTAGAAACACCAAGAATGGAGCAAACTGTGCCACTTGTTCCAGTCCCACCAATAACGGTACAAGTATCTAAAATTGTTGTTGATTTATGCACCCCAGAGTTTAATCAGGTTTTTCAGGATAGTGGCCAGATTATTATAGATTTTTCATCTATGCACATAAATGAGGTATATGCAGTACAAAGTGTTGTCAATGCAGAAATAAAACTGCGAGAGCAAAACTTGGCAACGAAGGTGAAGGCTGTACATAAAGACATCAAGAAAATGAAATTTGAAATTCAAGAAACTGAACAGAAGAAAATGGAATGGGAATGAAACTGTCAGAAAATCAGTCAAGCAGTAGCCTTCGCCTGTTAGAACTTTGCAGAAGAAGGAATAATAGAGGAAATGACACCAGATGCCAAAGTAGCACAATTAACTAAGATAGCAGCTAACCTTAGGAGAAGAGTTACAAAGCTATAAGAGCAAAGGAGACCCAACACACCTCCAAAAGTGTTGGAGAGTAGAAGAGATGCAGCAACTCGGGCTGCGAAGAGAATGCAAGAAGCAAAAGCAGCATGTGCTAAGGCTGCGGCCAAGTCTCTCAGACTTGGGAAGCATTAATGGATGACGAGCAATCATAGAAGATTGCAAATGAGCTGACTGCGTTTGAAGCAAACATCATGCAGATAAGAAATGATATGAAGCAGCTACCCTTAGCACAAAAAATGGCTAAGGAAAAAGAGATGAGAAAATTGCAACAACAAATGACCATGCTGCACACACAATACAACAACACGAGTAAAAGGTAGAATAATTGTAGGCCGAAGCAGAGAGAGTTATATGCATATTTCAGCTTGTACATCAGAAGGTATGTGAAGTAGCAACACCAATACAAAAAGTCATGCCGTAACACGTCAGTTTCGACCTGGTGGAGCAAATGCAGAAAACTGAGGAAGAAGTGCGCACAGAGGCAGAGAAGGTGGTGAAAATCGTAGAAGATTTTCAAAACAAAATCAGCGCAAGTCAGTACATGGAGCAATAGCTTCGCGTGGCTTAGGACGAGCCATAGGTGAGTGTTGGGGGCCTAGAGATAGTAGGGCAAAATTCATGCAGAATTCTGCCTAAGTATGGAGAAGAACATAAAGAAGAAGAGGAAGGAGCTACGACTGAGGAATCAACATAAAGGAGAAGGGGAAGGATGCTGCGACAAAGGAAGTAAAAGAGAAGAAGAAGGAGAGGAGAAGGTGCTGGAAGAGGAAGCCGCGCCAGATAAGTAAGTCGCGACAGAAGGATAGAATGTGACACAAGATGGTACGACAGAATATCAGGAGAAGATGGCGTGCAAATAGGGTGTGCAAATAACATAACGACCGGAAAACGACAGTAAGGCATAATGCTGAGAAAGTGATAGGCCTTAACGATTGTGGGTACGAGCTCGACTGGAGCTGGCGGAAACCACACATGTGAAGGAATCTTTGTAAGTCAAGCCGATAGTTCCTCCCGTTATGTGTTGCTAGAATAGGCAAGACAGCCTGTTGGATGGATATAGTAAGTCGACTGAGATAGCGACAGAAAAAGAGTCTGTAATGAGTCTGTATCGAGTTGGTATTGAGTTTGTATCAAGCATGTATGGGATTTGTATCGAGTCTATAATAGGGCTATAAAAGAAGGAACATGTGGGTTAGATTCTTGGTTAGACTCTTGGTAAGACTTTGGAGCCAGACTTGAAGTAGAGATTCTTGAGTAGAAATTGGAGGATTAGGTTCTCGAGCTAGACTCAGTAGACGTTCTTGGTTAATGGCTCACATTAGAGTAAAGGATTTGCAGCTGAGTGCATAGACGAGTAGGAAAGGTTGAGTCGATCCAGGCTTTGTGTGGATCGCTAGTAGAAGTAGAGTAGAAAGAGAAAAGAGAGAAGGGTAGAGAGCATGAGAGGGAGGAAGAGTTTGTAAAGTTAGAGAAGAAGATCTTGAGCAGAGTCTACAGCTTGGTGCACAAACGGAAGGTGCATCTATTTCCTCATGCTAGATGAAGAGCACCTTGTGGTTTTCGCTTGGATGGGTTTCTAGGTTATATTCTATGTATATGTGTGAAAGCTGAAAGTAGCTTAGATATATGTGTGATTATTGTAGTGAATGAATGACTGTAGATTTGTTTACAATGGAATAGATGTATGATGGCCGCATTGTATTACTGGATATGATTATGCTGCATGCTTGCTGTTTATTTACTAAAGTTGCATAAAGAAAGGTTGGGTTGTAGTTTAGCTATCGGAGCACATTAAAGACAAGTAATCCACCCTTGGATTTCGTTGGAATCCTTGGTGCAGAGCCAAGGTACTAAAACAACCTCCCACACAACTACGGAAACGTGGTTCTAGCAGTTACCCATAAAAGAGAGATATCTCGGGTGAGACGGCATCTGCGTCGCAGGTGCTGCCAGCTGAGCTCTGCTCTGTGCGGCCAATATCTTGGGCTTTGTTGTGCTGAGCAGAAGGGACTGAACTTGGGTCGGATCCCTGGGGAAAAGGGACAGAGAGATATAACAACAGTAAAAAGCCAACAGGTGTAAAGTATTTGTATATGTAGAAAAGGTAGAGTTGGTAATTGGTGTATGGTATCTTATAGTAATTTGATGACTTTGTGTAGTGTATGGTATCTTATAGTAATTTGATGACTTTGTGTAGGTGCTAGAGAAACTTCATAGACATAGGATTATTATGGAGATAGACTTAGAATTTTCAATAATTTTTGTTTATCATCACCCTTCTAAATTTGTGTAGTGTTCACTAATTTGAACTTGCAGTTATAAATTCAAATTGTAGTAGTTTGACTTCCTAGAAATCTTTGCATTACTTTTTGTCAATGTAATGAACATAAATCATGATAAAGCATGATTAACCTTCATACACATAATGTAAACCCAATATTGGCGTGGAGCATGTTACCCCACTGTTTGCATAGGGTGTTCACTAGGGTTTTCATACATCATCATGGGCATGGATATGGATGTGAGGAGCAGTCTGAGCACTTTGAGCATTATTTGGACTGTCTTGACCCTCCAAAACAACAGTAAAAAGGCTATAAACAGCCCTGAAATCAAGTCTGGAGACTTAAATTGGGCAACCTGGGCGTGAGAGACAAATTCTAGGCATGCTTTAGCACTATTCTGCCCTTCAATTAGCATTCTGGGCATTTTTTCAGCTTCAAACTGCCCTTATTCTCCATGCTGGGAAGATTCAGGAGGATAACAAAAACAAATAACAGATCTGGGCAATTTTGAACTACTTCTGAGCAAGTATGAAGCATTTCTTTTATATCTGGGCACAAACAGCCCAGTTTGACAGTCAAAAAAGCGAAAGAAACAGCCCTACTTCAGCATGCTGGGCACCTCTGTGCACATTTCCGCCATCAAACAGCCTTGGTCCTCTAATTTGGGCACATTTCAGACCTAAGCTGTTGGGAGCAGGGAGCAGGAATGGAGTGAAAAGTGAAAATTTCAAAAGCTCCTGTTGCTGGAGCGTTTTTTATAGAATATATATTTTAATATATTTTGATGGATTTATATCTAGAAAAATATGTAGGATGTTGAATTAGCTATAGAAAACATGGATTAAACCATATAATATTAATCATCTAGTAGTGATAACTTTTCACGTCATTAAATGATCAACCATACCAACTTTTATAGGAGCTTGGCAAAGAAGAGAGGTGCCATAACATTGTCATCAAATTATCAACCTAGTATAGGAGCTTTTAGTATAGGAGAGTTAGGGAGCGCCTCGGGAGCATTCTGGGAGTGAGGGGGGGCGCTCCCATGCAGCAGACTTTCAGATCATAAATTAGCTGTGACAGGCCTAATCTTTAAATCTTGGCTGAATTTGATGGTTAAAACTCCAATTCTGGGCATGAGCAGCAGTTGTAAATTCTCATTTCTCACTTACAAACTGTTTGGAGGGGTTCTGAGGAACAGCAGTTTACAAATCTGATATAGCCTTTTGAAGTAGGAAAGGTACCAAAAGTAGAAACAACAGTCATACAAGCCTTAAGCATCCAAGTTTGCTGTCCATTAAGGATCCCTGTGCATGAAACAGAAGCCCTAAAGGGGGCCGATTTACCTTTGACCACTCGAGCATTATTTGGAGTATAGTTTGGCCTGTGTGAAACTGTGTGAAGCATTTATGGCAAGTTTGGATAGGTTTGTATGGTAGATTATGAAGCAATTTCTGTAGGAGCCTTGGATCCTTCAGTCAACTTGCAGCAGGAGGTTTATAGTATGAAGGAGGGCGTCCCACTTGAGAAGCTCGTCCTTGGACTGATCTTGCATGGAATATAGGGAGGGACGTCCTCTTGGAGCTCTAGGTGGGACGTTCCATCTAATAGAGGATCATTTCATAGGAGGAATGTTGGAGAGTATTGCTTGTTGAAAGTGCCTAACGATTCTTACTTGGCCTCTTGCAATTTGCTCTTCCTGCTACCCATCATATACATTTTTACAAATTTCAAATTTTTTTGGATGTCCTCTTGGAGCTCTAGGTGGGACGTTCCATCTAATAGAGGATCATTTCATAGGAGGAATGTTGGAGAGTATTGCTTGTTGAAAGTGCCTAAAAATTCTTACTTAGCCTCTTGCAATTTGCTCTTCCTGCTACCTATCATATATATTTTTACAAATTTCAATTTTTTTTGATTTATGCCTCTTATGGTTTTCTGAAGTGCTTATGGTTGTAAGTGATTGTCCAGGTGATGGAAATGTCCCAGTGATGCTTTCCCTTGGCCTTATCACAGTTAAGTTCAATCTATGATTTCATTCAAATTGTTGTTGCTTCAACTCACATATGATTTTTTGTTCTTTCTTATGGATCACGAGACTATAAATGTTTTTGTTTTTATTTACTTATTGATGTTAATCTAGCTCTTTCCTTGGATTTGCAGACATTAACAGCTGGATTGGCAATGATTGGTCGTCTAGGAAAGGCAAGCTTTTATTTTGCATACTTTAAGTTACCTTTTTCCTGTTTTGTATTTTGCATATATTGCTGGACTTTAGTTTTTGGTTCTTAATTTTCAAAATGCCAAGTGCTATATTGTAACTTGGATGAAGAGGGAAATGACAAAGTGGTAATTGTAAGAGAAAATGATTTTTTATATAATGTTATAATCAAGCGAATACATAAAATACTACTTATCATCCTAATGTCTATTTAGAATGTAATTTCTCTTTATTGTTTTTCTTTCATTGTCTATTTCCATTCTTTTCTGTTTTGTCAAACTATTGTCTATGCCAAATCCATAGTCTTGTAGACACTGGACATTGCTACAACATGTGTTCCAAGGAGATAGTGAAAGTGTTCAGTTAAGGAAAAAGGCCTTGAGGAATCACATTTATGAGCTGTTAAATGTGAGAAGATGAGACATAGTCATAGTTGACTTAGTCAAAGATGTGTGTTATTTGTATTTGGTATTGTTTTTGTTAATATCCCACATAACTCTTGCACCAGTTATATATTTATCATGGGAGACTTAATGAAAGATGATGTCTCGCTTACTTCTATATTAAATATTTTCCATTTACCAATTTTGTACTCCTGTATAAACCTAATGAAATATAGTACACAATGTGTTGAGTTTTGGCAATTGTCCTTGTTATAAAAAAATTTGTAGTTTCCTTGTAAGGTGTTACTATCCAGGATGGTAGAGGGAAGGAAACAAAAGTTGTGACCTACGGAAGCTAAGACCTCTGAAATAATTTAGTGGTCACATAGGTCAAAGCTACTGGCATTTTAGACTAAGCCAAAGGCAAAGCCTAGGGGATGTCCCTATGACTAAGATAACCTAAGAAATGAGTAGTCTAGGTGGATAATGCAAGGTATCTTGATTTAGATCTCTTAGTTTAATGGCTAATTAGAGATTTAAATAATTACTAAGAGATAATAAGTGACTAAGTGAAAAGCCCCAAATTAGCCTAGGGTTTTATGCATAAAAATCAGATCTAAGGGTAATATGTGAAATTAAGGTAAATTAGGCACAATAAATTATTGCTAGGTGATAGATTAGTCGATTAAAAGTGATTCTAGCAATACCAGTACCATTCTACCATGTGATAGATCTTCTTTACTTGTGAATCAAATCTCACTTCGATAGTTCGGATTTGCAGGTGGAAGGGGCGCTTTCCCTCTTTGGAGTAACACGTTTCACAACGGAAGCTATTGGATCTTGCTTGGAATTGTAACTAAGTGGAAGGATCATCGACGAGTGAGGTGGCCGCAAGTATTTTCAAGTACGATCTACAATGTTAATATTGTTTTCAATATTTTTATCCAATTGTCACTCAAACCCCTCATTATTAAAACCCTAGTTTTTTAGATCTGATAGATTGGGTGCTTATTTGATGACAACCATCAAAACCCAGTTAGAGATAATTAATTAAACCCCAGATCTCAAGTTTCGTTGAAATCAGACTCCATTTTCCCTGGGATCTTGCACTAGTCTACTCTAGGTGGGGCGCCCTCCTTGAGTGGTGTTATCACGAATCTTGTAGATGCCCTATGAGATGATCCTATTCAGGACGACAGAGGGAAGGAAACTATAGTTGCGACCTACGATATACAGGGCTTCCAAAAGAACTCGGATGTCACACCAGTCAAGGATACTGACACTTTGGACCCAATAAGACTAAGCCCAAGGGGCGTCCCTAAGACCAACAAACCCTAAAATTAAGGATATTGAACAGATTAGTGAGGGAAACATGGTTGAATCTCTTAGTTAGATGGTTAATTAGAGTTTGAAACGAAAACTGAGAGATTTGGAGCATCCAGGTGAAAAGCCTCAATTTTGCCCTAGGGTTTATGCAGGAAAATTGGGATCTAGGGAAAAATGGTGAAACTGAGTAAAATTGGGCACTCAGATTGATTGTTGGGTGCAAGATTAGGCGATTGAAGAAGAAACCAACAATACCCATTTTGCGGTTTGCTAGAAATACCACTTTCCCCAAAGGGGGCGTTTTTCCCTAGTAACTGGCCAGTGCTTTGGATGGGTAAATGGAGTCCAATCAAGCCGAAACTTTAGATCTAGTAGTTTTATATTAAATCAAAAGTGGGTTTTTAATTTTGTAGCTCGCCGCAAGCTAGAACTCATAGATTTGCAAAACGAGGGTTTTAATGATATGGAGTGATGAGCAATGCATGTACATAAAATAAAAGAAGAGAAAATCACCTGTGAGACGTACCTGGAATCTGTAGATGGATTGAGAAATGATGAGGAATGCCGATCTCCCGTCAAAGTGAACTTTCCCGAGCTAGATCTTGATGTAGCTATGTCCCAGTAAATCACCCTTGCACCCCTTTCAACCTGCCAGATCAGAGAAACATCAATCGATCTAGAAAACGAATGAGATTTGCAAAATACGGAAACCAAAAGAGAATAAAAAGTCATAAAGACAAAAATATTCCCTGAACCAAACGCCTCGGAGCCAGGATGAAGGTGAGTTGCCCCACAAAGTCGCTCTCTCTCTCTTAGCGTGCCTTCTTCTCCTGCAAATGAAATGGGTAAAGAAAAAAGTACAAGATCTATCCAAATAAAACTTAGTATGGAAGAACAACAATGCCAATCATCAAATCAGAACATCCACGACATACACAGATAAATAATCCCAAGCAAAAATCTCTTTATTGATATTCCGATGCCAAAGCTCATGAATTACAATGGGGGGGTCACCTCTCTTAAATAGTTTGAGAGAGACACAAATCATAACTAACGTTATCATCCAACGGTTGAGATTAAAAGATCATCAATGGTGGAGATCAAAACATAACTTATCACATGGATCAAGTGACTGTGTTAACCAAAGGGGGGGCACTTTGCTCAAGGACGCCTATCCTAAGTCAAACTCAAAATATAACATAAGTGTGATACATCAATACACTGAGGGGGCTCACTTAGGGGCTTAATTCACCCTAGACCCCTTTACAACTTCAAATCATAAGATATAATCATGAAATACACCAATAGCCAATTAGAGGGGGTGCCCCTTGGGGTTTTTTCCTCATTGGCTGAGCCATAACTAAATAATTTGGACATCTGCTGACTGAAAGATGCTGAAGGACTGTCTGGGATGCTGAGAAACATCATCTGTCAAAGTTCCACACCATTTCCTTGACCCAGGAGGCCAAATTGATTTTTTCAGTGAATTTCTAGTTCATTTTCTGCCGGTACAATCCCTGAAAAATGATAAATCCATCATAACTCACTCCAGGCTGAGAACTGGGGCAAAATGACTTCTCTGGATGATCTGGAGACATAGAAGAATGGTATAAGTGACTATTGATACCCCCTAGAACATTGCTCTGCTCTAGGAGAACCAAACATACTGCCATTTGAATAAAATAGGCCATTTGGCCAATAATTAAGTGATAATAATCACTTTTCTGGAGAACCAGGGCCAAACTATGAAAACTGAAATTGCAGTATTGGTCCTGGGCATGTTTCGAACAAATATAGACCATGTTGTATTTTTGAGTCACAACCTTGGGAAACGTGATTGGCTCGGTCAATTGAGTTGACCAGGTCAAAGTACCCAAAATCAAGGTGAGATACTGTACTAGTAAGATCCTGCAACATTCCTAGGTAAGCCATGCTCCAATGGTGTATATTAGAATCCAACTAAGTCAGTTATTCATAATCATAGTGACCAACAATAATAATAATAAAATATACCTTTGCCTCTAAAAGACCTTAGAGTCTTCTGGAAGTCTGCTTGTTCATGCCATACTTACAAGGTGTAATCAATTATGCTATAGATGGGTGATGATGGAAGATCTAGGTTAAGGCAAGGGACATGACTTTGATTGACTTTGACTTAGTGATCTATCCGACTGATAACTAATAAACTCTACCAAGGTGACACATGTATGACAGATAGCAATAGGGGATGGAGGTGTCTCACAGCTGGGTGAAGTACTTGGGTATGCTTCCCTTCAGACTCTAGCAAGTTTTCCTTTGCAACTTTATTGCAAATATAGGTCAACATTCAAAGGCAGGTGCCCTGGAAGCCTTCTGGGCTCCAATAATTACAAAGACCTAGTTCTTCCTGACTAGTCTCACCTAATGGCCCTATGGGGACCATTGAGCCGAACATTATACAAGGAGTGAGTGCTCATCCTTTGACCATTGACCTTTCAATGAATTTTACAATTTCACAAGATAGTAGCCAACCTACAAGAGAAGGTGCCCTGAAAATCCTTCTAGGCTCCAGTAAATGACTAAGGCTACCCGCTGCCTGCAAGTAGTCCATAGCCCTGACGGGTTCACCTCTCCCTGATGCCCCTGTAGAGGGAAAACTGAGTCTTACATCGTACAAGGAATGGGTGCTCAATCTCTTGGCCACTGATTACCTTTTTCAATATTTTATACTTTTGCATCCTTTAGATATAGATTTTATGCGTTCCGATGCTTTAGCGTTTAGCAACACTGTTATGGTGGAGCACTTGTTTTGAGGACTTAAGGATGACAACCCTGTGCACCTAGCCACACTGGCGAAGACACATACTTCATAGCCCGAGACACATAACAACATGGAGTCTGTCACACATAGTGGTCAGAATGGGGAAGGGGTCTTCAATATCACCGGTCTCTATCAGTCCTAGTCATGGGGTAGAACAAACATGGATGAACTGGATGGACGGACATAAATGTAATGGGACCAACCTAGCACTAAGGGTTACATTTGTTTGAGCATGGCATGGGAAACAGTCTTCACATTGGATTCCTTGCTCAATCATAACAAAGGTTAGAGCAAGAAAGAACATATAGCATAGGTCACTATGATCATTCTAACATGATAAGTACAAGTGTCCGAGATACATCACAGAGCAATAACTAAACCAAGGAAATATACCTCACCTCACCATGTATACCTGTCTCCACTGATAAGCCCCTGGCTATGTGTGTACCAACTCTTGATCTGCTGCTCTGCTGAAATGAACTAGATCATCACCAAAATTATCTCAATGGACTCCTGGGTCTTAGTCTTGGCAAGGAAAACATCAAGAACAAGGCTATGAAGTGAAATGAAGCTGAAGAGATCCATGTTGATACCCCATGTAAAAGTAGCCCAGAATAAAAAGAGATAAGTCTGCATGCTGCATCATGGAAGCCTAGCTGGAAAAATGTATATGTGATAATAGCTGGGTGGTCAAATATTCAGATCTATTAGTTGGGTATGCTTGAACCCACTATGAATCCACAAATATACCCTTCAAGTCTCCATATCTAGTCATTTCTTTGCTGTATGGCATCTTAAATGGTAGAGGGAAGGATTTCCTACAATCAAGTTTTATAGATTCAATTTGGATAGGTTTGGTTGATGATAGGATTTCCACTCAGTAATGTTTCACTCTTGGTATAGGTGTTGTTTTTGGTTGAGTGTAAAGTAGTGTGTAGTGACACTCATCCTTTGAAGCAAAATATAGGGCATCAATCATTATAAGCTTGTGAGGTAGTGTGGTTGTAGAGAATATTTGTTGATTTTTGTTAAAGTTACAACATCACGACTCATTCTCCAAGCCAATCTTGTGTGTTAGGATTGGGCCTCATGTGTTGAGGTAGGGAGCTTGAGTTGTGTTACCACCTAAGTTGTATTTGGTGGATTTTTCAAGCGATTCGGCAAAGTGGAACAAGTGTACTTGTTCATTCTTCAGAGTTTAGAAGTCCGCCAGGCTTTTTCTGGGATTTTTTGAAATTATTTTGTAGCACATGTTCATACCCCCTTGGAGAAATTGTAAAAAACGTGCTAGCATGATCAATTTTTATAAAAGGCTCGGCTTCCCAGACTTGAGCATAAAGTTGACTAGCCCAAAGTGTTTTTTCCATCGGTAATTATTGGTTGTTGAACAAACGACTAATAATTTTTGAGTTTTTCACTCACACCTCCAAAGTTGGGGTAGTCATCTTGGTGGTTAGGCCTTAGGAGGTTATTAGAGCCTCTGTGTCAGGGTTTTTCAACATGCTAGGCATTCGAATTGAGTCGTATGGACATGTGCTACGCCCCCCTAGAGTTTCATCTCATTTTGAGAAAATAAAATTTTCCTGCAAAAATAGGCTATTTTTAATGGTTTAATTAAAAATTTTCAAAATGTAATAATTGATGGGTTCGGTGTCGTTTTTGGCATGGGGATGCTCGTTTTCACACTCAGAGTGTCCCCGTTATCCCATAGGCCACTTTTCATATGTATCGGGCGACTAAAACACCCCGCAAGGCATTATTTCTCTAAAGATGCATCAAAGCGATCAATAAATGCTAAATATGCGACAAAATGACATTTTTAAAGCGAGTGGGGTCATGTTAAAGCATGTGTTAAAAGACAGAGTTAAGGTGGTTTCATATTAAAATATGAAAAGCTACTTGGACTTTGGTTTAAGTTTATTTTTTTATTAATATGAGACCCCACCACAAGGTCTAAACTCACCTTCACGTGAAGAGAAATTCGCCCCCTCTTGGATTAGCTTGGTTTGTGATGTAACATGGAAACTAGGGTGGTGTCACATGGTGGACACCTCATGAGTTACCTCTTCCACATAAAAGACTTGAACTTTGATTATACTAAGGTAGCGAATGGTTTAAAACTAAAGGATGACGCCAACCACATAAGGGGAAGGCACTAACACAAAGTTAAAGCTTGCGATTGCAAGTAAGGGGTGGACCCCTCTCCATGCTTGCGTTTTTAAAACCTTGGATAAAAGTTAATATAATGTATCATGTTATGAAGGTAATCGCAAGCAATGAGGGTGATGCCAAGCAATGAAGAGACGCCAACCTAATGTGTAGGTCGGGAGTGATTAGGTGTGTTGGCGAGCAATGGATGGGTTGTTGGAGTTAGGTAGGAGAGGTGTCATCCACCTCTCCAGTTCCACTCCACTTCAAATCACCGCAACTCAGTTCAAACTCGGTTAAACTATCTCTCAACTGAACTCCCTTTGCCAGTGTTAGATGCACCCACTTTCTCTTGCTCTGGCTATAAATAAAGCTGCCATTCTCTCATTCAAGCTAGTTCGAGTTGGATAGAGAATTGGTTTGTTGTTGTAATAGTATAGTTATTTTTTGTTGCTTGGAGTAAAAGAAAGATTTGGAGACAAGATGGTGTCACGTTATTTTGTGTAGATGAGTATTGCCATGTTTCACTGAGGTAATTTGTATCTTTTTTCATAGCTTGCTTATTATGGTCTTGTGGATCTAATGCTGAAAGATTGTTAATAAGTTTATTATGATCCTGGTAGGAAATAAGCTTAGTTAATAAGTTTATTGGCTATTTCCTTTTCTTATATGCATGCCTAGAGATCTAGATCTAACATGTTTTATAAGATTATATGCATGTTGTTTTAATCTCTATATTTATGTATTAATTAGATCTCACAAGCATCTTGGCAAGCCATTGGATTAGTTGCAGGTTCCATAGCTTGGAGAAAGTGTTGATCTAGTTTGCTTCTTCATTTTCTACAAACATGTTTAAAGGCATAGTCCCTCTACATTCCACCGGAAAGCTCCACGGTTGATCATTTGGGCACCAAGCCACCTCTTTCACTCTTTCTCATTTTTAATCAATACTTCTCTTGGTTACTTACCTCTTATATCTTAGATCTATGGTTATAAGCTAATATCTTTAATAGATCTGAACATATAGGAGTTGTGTAATGTCCTCTTCCGATTAGGCCTTGAGGCCCAAAACCGCTAACCTATGTGATTCATGTGGGTTCGAGCGGTTACTGACAGTTAGGGAATCAACTAAGGACTGATGCCATCCATAGAAGATCTAGGGCATCATCATTAGGTCAAGAATGTCCACCGGGTTCAAAGGCCACCTTCGTGCATGCCATCTAAGCATTATTTAATGATGCATGCACTCATTAAGTCTCCATCCGCATGCATGCAAGTCAACTGCAAATTAGAAGATAAAGTGACCTAATTAGGTCAAAGATTAGGGTTTTCGTAGTTGAAAGTTATAAAAGGAGGATAAAGCGAAAGGAGACTTTACTTTTGATGATTATTATTTTGGGAGCTCTTGGATAGCAGCATAGCGTGCCGCACAGCAGTTGGGGTTGGAGACAGAGTCTTCAGCTAGCGGGGTTTCGGCAATGAAACATCTGCCCTAGTCTCATTCAGGGTAAGCCATACAGGTTCACCATTTGCTCTTACATTTATTCATAGTTATCCAGTATACGGTATAGATTGTTGCAGGAACACGTGTGCAGCCGTAAGGGGGTTTTCAGCCAGAAAGCCCTAATCAGTTGCTGGGTCTTCAGATCTTAGTTTTACTTCGAAACTCAGGCACCATTCTCATCATCAGCCTCTTACTCCGGCATCCGGTGATTATCAGATCCGACCGTGCTCATTCGGAGCAGTTATCAGTGATTTCGGGATCAAGGGGGCGTGAGCAGCTGCCTCTGTGGAACAATTCGCTAGCCTGCCTAGAGACCTCAGAAACTACGCATGTACCAGGCATTCTCTCCGGCACGGGAAGGCTATCAGTTCTGCAAATTGGCAGCTTCATTGGACACCTCCTTCACTGAAAACGTCACCCTTATCTGACCTGGGTTCTTGCTGCTGGGGTTTCGCTGGATGTAGAAGATATCTGTCCATCTCAGATTCAGTTCTTGATGCTTGCATACTCTCTCAGGAGCAGTCCAGCCGGCTTATCAGTGGTAAGTGTTCATTCTCTCACAAACCCTAACCCTAATTTTTGCTATAAAATAGGGATTTTTGCATGGTAGTTTGCATGCCCTGTTGTATCAACATATTTGCTTAGAAATAGAAAATATCGGGATTTGGGATATTACAGTGGTATCAGAGCTATCTTCTTGGCCAGCTGTGGGCTTAAGAAATGAAACTTAGATGAATACAGAAGGAGACCCTTTTGTAACCTATAGGAGGAGAAAGAGTAGATACACAGGGGAATTTGAGGATATCCAACTAGAAGATACCAATTCAGACATGGAACAAACAGGTATACACTCGGATAGGGGAAAAGGAATGGGAGACGAGGAGGATAGGATGGAGTTTCGCAACCTAGTCTCTGCATTGCAAGACTTAGCCAAAGGGAAAAAAGATGTACTTAATGCAATCAACAGATTATCGGCGAAACCGGAAATAGGTATCAACAGTACACCTCCCTCACCGGTAGATCGGGGATCTACAAGCAGCAGTGGAAAGATTGCGTACACTAATATTCAAAATACTCCGCACATATATAGCAGACCTTCCAACAGGCGTACCATGCCTCACTTCTTGGCAGATACAGTAGGTGGTCCGGTCATGCAGGTAGAACCTAGCGAGCCTTTTGGGGCTTATTTACAGGAGTATAGAGACTTAGGGAATGAGTTTCATGCTGCGATGTCTTTTTCAGATTTCTGCAACATGAAGAGTAGGAATAGGCCCAAGAATTTTAACAAAGGTTTCAATCACAGCTATGAGTTGCAGAAGACCTTGGGCAGGTTGACCATCCCGAACTTTGATGGGACTCGCGGGGGATCAGCGAGGATATGGGTTCAAAAGTTGGATACCTATTTCCAACTCAATCCCATGACAGAGACAGATGCCATTAAATTGGCTACACTTCACCTGGACGGAGAAGCTCACGAGTGGTGGTACCACGGATTGGTGACATTGGGTCACAACACCATACACTCCTATGGTGAGTTCACTCAGAAGCTCATCGAAAGGTTTGACAGGAAGGATCTAGAGATACATTTCAGGGAGTTGGCTCAACTCAAACAGACCGGTAGTGCAGAAGCCTTCATCTCAGAATTTCAGAGGATAGCAGTCATGGTAACAGATGTGTCAGAGAGCAGATTGACTATGTTATTCACTGAGGCCCTCACAGAGCCACTGCGGGGATGGGTGAAAGCCTACAAACCCCTCACTTTGTAGGATGTCGTTAGTAGAGCTAGAGATCTTCAGGATTCTGTCCCCAAAAACAAGTTCCCGCTGAAAACCAATTTTTCTGTTAGGGACAAGGACAAGAAACCTTTCCAGCAGGATGTTCCCAAGAAAACATGGTTAGATGAGGACACTAAAAAAGATTTGATAAGGAAGAAACTATGCTTCACTTGTCAGGAACCATGGGTACCAGGAGACAGGTGTGCAGTGAAGGCAAAGGCTCACTACATTGAGGTATATTCAGACAGTGATGAGGATGACTATGAGCAGGAATCCACAGAAGAACTACGCGCAGCTGAGGAGGAATCACACCAGGGTGATACACCAGAGGGAGTCATTGCTACATCATCTGGAGTACCAAGATTCCATACTCTCAGGGTCAGGGGAGCAGTACAGGGTCACAGAGTAGGAGTATTGATTGATGGGGGAGCAACCCACAATTTCATTGACTCCACTTGGGTAGCCAAGAGAGGTATTCGGACCGAGAAGTTCAAAGGATTCACTGTAGCAGTAGCCGGGAACTCCAGCATGGAGTGCAACTACTGGGTTCCAAAATTGAATGTCACCTTAGGTAACTATCAGATGACAGATTCCTTCTATGTAGTGGATGTATTGGATACTCATGTATATTGGGTGTTCAGTGGCTTTATTCTATAGGGAAATACACTAGAGACTACAGGGCGATGGAAATGGAATTCCAGGGGCCAGACGACAAACGGGTAGTTTTGAGGGGCATGAACACTTATCCCCCAAAACCAGTCTCGTCTTAGAGAATGGAGGCAGTACTCCGACAGGATGATATAGAATGGGCTGCAGAATGTTTGGTCACCTTTAGGAAGCCCCCAGAGACTAGCACACAACACCCAAGTGACATTCAAACCTTGCTACAGAAACATAAAAAGGTTTTTAGTGACCTTCCATCAGGTAGACCGCCAGATCGAGGTTTTGAACACATCATCGAGCTAGAGGAGGGGACAAAAGTAGTCATCACCACTCCTTACAGGCATCCCAAAAGATACAAGGATGAGATTGAGAAAATAATCAAAGAATTACTGGAGCTTGGATATATTCGGCCCAGTTCTAGCCCCTTCGCATCCTCAATAGTATTTGTCAAAAAGAAGGATGGTACACTGCGAATGTGCATCGATTATCGAGCACTCAACAAAAGACCATTAAGAACAGGTATCCCATTCCCAGAATTGACGAATTCATGGATGAGCTAAATACTTCTCCAAGATTGATCTTCGCTTGGGATACCATCAGATCAGGGTAAGGGACCAAGACCTCTCGAAAACAGCTTTTCGCTGTCACTATGGTCACTATGAGTTTTTGGTCATGCCCTTTGGACTTACCAATGCTCCAGCCACAATCCAGTCATGCATGAACCACACATTCAGAGCACAGCTACGTAAGTTTTTGCTAGTATTCTTTGATGACATCCTGATTTATAGCAAAACATGGGAAGAGCAACTGAAACACCTAGACGAAGTACTGAGTATTTTAGAAGAACATTCGCTTTATGCGAAAATGTCCAAGTGTGAGTTTGGCATGAAGGAAATGCTATACTTAGGACACATAATCAATGCAGAAGGAGTACAGGTTGATATGAAGAAAATCCGAGCTATCAGAGATTGGCACGCGCCAAAAACAGCTACAGAATTGAGAGGGTTCTTGGGTCTGTGCACTTATTACCGACGGTACGTTAAGGGATTCTCCCAATTTGCAACACCCCTCACAGATCTCACAAAGAAGGGAGCGTTCACTTGGACAGACTTAGCACAGAAAACTTTCGAGGAGATGAAGGTTATTATGAGTTCCTGTCCAGTTTTAGCATTACCAGACTTCTCACAACTCTTTGTAGTAGAATGTGATGCCTCAGGGGAAGGGTTAGGAGCAGTGCTGATGCAAAATCATCACCCTATTGCATTTGAAAGCCGTAAACTGAAGAACTACGAGTGCCATTACTCCATATATGACAAAGAGATGCTAGCCATCTTGCATGCTCTCACAAAATTCAGATAGTACCTGGTGGGCAGTAAGTTCAAAATCAAAACTGATCATAACAGCCTCAAGTATTTCCTGGAGCAGAAAGAACTGAATGAGCGACAGCAGAAATGGGTCACAAAGTACAAGCCTATGATTTTGAGATCGAGTATGTAAAAAGGAAGAATAATGTAGTAGCTGATGCATTATCCAGGCGTCCCACCTCATTTTCTCTCAGTAGTATATCCACAGATTGGAGGGCACTTCTCTTAGTAGAATACTCCAAAAATAAATTCGCTTGCGATTTATTGGACGGGCAAATTCAGGATGACAGGTACAGGATTGTTGATGACATCATCTATTACAAAAACAGGATATACCTCGTCCCTGTATAAGGAAAGCAAAATTCACAATGTGTATCTAATCTGAAGAAGACCCTTGGGCAACACATTGCTCCATCTACAGAATTGCCTCCTTTAGATGATGAAGGACTGTTGATACTGATTCTCGAACGGATCATAAAGACTAGAGAAAGGAAGCTCAGGAACAGGGTAATCAGAGAGTACTTGGTTCAATGGAAAGAACTACCGTTAGAGGATGCCACCTGGGAAGGTGAACAGGTATTGCAGCATCCCAGTTTGAAGTTGCTTGAGGACAAGCAATCTCAAGCGGGGAGGACTGTAATGTCCTCTTCCGATTAGGCCTTGAGGCCCAAAACTGCTAACCTATGTGATTCCTGTGGGTTCGAGCGATTACTGACAGTTAGGGAATCAGCTAAGGACTGATGCCATCCATAGAAGATCTAGGGCATCATCATTAGGTCAAGAAGGGCCACCGGGGCCAAAGGCCACCTTCGTGCATGCCATCCAAGCATTATTTAATGATGCATGCACTCATTAAGTCTCCATCCGCATGCATGCAAGTCAACTGCAAATTAGAAGATAAAGTGACCTAATTAGGTCAAAGATTAGGGTTTTCGCAGTTGAAAGTTATAAAAGGAGGATAAAGCGAAAGGAGACTTCACTTTTGATGATTATTATTTTGGGAGCTCTTGGAGAGTAGCACAGCGTGCCACACAACAGTTGGGGTTGGAGACGGAGTCTTCAGCTAGGGTTTCGGTAGTGAAACATCTGCCCTAGTCTCATTCAGGGTAAGCCATACAGGTTCACCATTTGCTCTTACATTTATTCATAGTTATCCAGTATACGGTATAGATTGTTGCAGGAACACGTGTGCAGCCGTAAGGGGGTTTTCAGCCAGAAAGCCCTAATCAGTTGCTGGGTCTTCAGATCTCAGTTTTACTTCGAAACTCAGGCACCATTCTCATCATCAGCCTCTTACTCCGGCATCCGGTGATTATCAGATCCGACTATGCTCATCCGGAGCAGTTATCAGCGATTTCGGGATCAAGGGGGTGTGAGCAGCTGCCTTTGTGGAACAATTCGCTAGGCTGCCTAGAGACCTCAGAAACTCCGCATGTACCAGGCATTCTCTCCGGCACGGGAAGGCTATCAGTCCTGCAAATCGGCAGCTTCATCGGACACCTCCTTCACTGAAAATGTCACCCTTATTTGACCTGGGTTCTTGCTGTTGGGGTTTCGCTGGATGTAGAAGATATCTGTCCATCTCCGATTCAGTTCTGGATGCTTGCATACTCTCTCAGGAGTAGTCCAGCCGGCTTATCAGTGGTAAGTGTTCATTCTATCTCACAAACGTTAACCCTAATTTTTGCTATAAAATAGGGATTTTTGCATGGCAGTTTGCATGCCTCGTTGTATCAGCATATTTGCTTAGAAATATAAAATATCAGGATTTGGGATATTACAAGTTGCATGCATAGATCTAGTTTCATTTTAAAGGATCCAAGTCTTTTTTCTTCAAACTAGATCTAGCGGTAATTTTTTTTTTCTTTTTTTACAAGCTATTTTAAAGTAAATCTAAAGATTGTTTAAAATGAGTAGTATTTCTTTATCGAAAGTTAAATCTTGCAATCAAAGTGCACATTGTATTGGCTGCCCAAAAGGCAAGCCAAGATCCCAAGGAAAGCTTGCTTTCCTTTCCTTGGTTATTTTATTGCTCTTTTTTGTAGTTTAACTTAACAGTTTTTTTCTAAGTTTTTTTGTGGGTTGTGCAAAGACACTTCCAAAGTGTTTTTGGGCACTTTTAACTAATATATGCTTGCTGTTTTATAGCAGGTTCGCTAAAACATATAAGGAAACTTTGCCCGAAATTCCATTTTTGGGCCATCCAGAGCTTCCCAGGGGTTCCCCCTACTTCCGTGGTTCCTTTTCTCACTTTTTGTAATCCTTTGGATCCTAGATAACAAGGACAAAAGAGAACTTCTCATAAGGATTATAACCGTGATTAATAAAGATATCTTGAGTAGGCTCTTTCGAGCCCACTCCCCATCCGCTCAGGGGGGTCTTCGTCTTTGTCATTTTTTGTTATTTTCCTGCTTTTTCTTTAGTTTAGTTCTTTCGTGCAGGGGATAGTATACTTTGATAAATGCTGCAATTTGTAATATCATTCGGTATCTTGTTTTGAAATCAAAGTAATACTACTACTTACCCCACGACTTCCCGAGTTTTCCGAAGGGGGAAAGAGATGCTTGGTAGATTTAATTAGAAAACTTGTTCTTTCATTCAATACTTCAGTTTTATTTCACTTTGCATGCTAAAATTTACCCCTCCTCGCTTTCCTGATTGAGGTTCACTTGAACCAAAAGAGACTCTTGGAGGTTAAGTTTTCTTTTTAACAAACAAAGCGTAATATTTAAAATCTTTAAAATCAACAAAGATGCCGTTGTGTATGCTTTGCACCGCTACATTTTGATTGAACAACTGGATGCATCAAAAGCAACGTGGGTGACTAGTCTAATTAGTTTTACATCTCAAATAAAACTCCCCAGTCGAAAATCCAATGCCTTGATTTGATCCGTTGTGGTGGACAATTTCACAAAGGAAGCAGAAACAACTGGGTAGTGACCTCGAGACACCGTTAGGCTACACTCTTGTTGGTGTAGTGTTGGACACGTCTCAGAGACTCCTAACCAGCCCACATATTCGTTGCGTGAAGCCGCATTGGATAAGGGTTTTGAACATACTCCTTGTACCTTCGGGTATATTTGGGGTTCCCTTTCCCCTAATTTAATTCATTCGTCTGCTATATTAATCTAAAATTGACCAAAAGCACTTGCAACACATTTTGCCAGCAATACAACAACACTCTCTTCTCTTTGGACTCCATTTTTTGGCATTGGTTTTTACATTATACAATCATCTGCTTCTATATGCTTTATGTATTATGTGTTGATCTATTTGCTGTTGTGTTTCAAACATGTACTGTTGCAATCTCTTGTTCAAGTATTGTTTCCATCAAACTCCTAAGTAACTCACTAAAAGTCCAACTAGATGCAACCTATTCGGTAACACTGTGTAAAAGGTTAATCGTCATGTGTTGAGGTGAATGCTTTGATATGTCAAAATGATGATGTTGTACAATCTTGTTGGACAAGGATAAGGGCTTGTGTGTCAAGTCGGATCCTCATGTGTTGAGGTGGACCTCCTGTGCAGGGGTGATGCTTTGCATTTCTAAGCATTAATGTTGTGTGATCTATTTGCAAATTTTCCTTTAATATTCAAACTAGGGCTAAATAGTGCATGCCTACTGATAACCACACATGAATATCTTTTACCATATGCAGGAAAATATAAAATTGAGAAATAAATCACAAGATCACATCACAATAATGATACTATTATTTTGGGTATGGAAACCGACGGAAAAAACCCAAGATGGGAAAACCGGTGCAACATTCAGATATAGATTTTATTATGAGAAAATATGGAACTTTTACAATCACTACAAATTCACCCAAACCTGGCGAATGCAGTACCCGGCAGAATTACTGGGCAAATCCCAGCTAAACCTCAACACCCTACTGTGTGAGTGTACGACCCAGTTGTACAAAGCTCGGTGATGCTGCTGCTCGCTCCTTCGTCTTCCCAGCTAAATCCTCTGTTTGAATTTCTTTCCCCGTCTATATCCTGTCTTTGTCGGAATACAAGTGTGTGTGTCCTCTCCACCAATTGATCTCTCTTTTATACTTTTAGGTAAAGCGAAAACCCTAATTTCACTTTCACTTTAACTAGTGGTAAAGCAAAAACCCTAATTTCATTTTCACTTTAACTAGTGTTTCACTAAAGTTAATTTAGATCACTTTAATTTATTTTCCAAAGTAAACTTAAGAAAAGTAAATTAAATACAATTGACTTCCTAATTTAAGTCTTTTGCATGCAAGAACACATGCATGCAGGAAGACCTTCTTTGTTGTTGCTAGTTTAACACTCCCTCTCAACGAGGAAGGGATTCGATAGCAACCCCAACTTATCCCAGAACTTCACAAAACTCGGTCTGTAAAGTGACTTGGTGAAAATGTCTGCCACCTACTCATCTGTTTGTATGTAGTCCAACCGAATGGCTCCTCTCTGAACTCAATCTCTCTAGAAGTGGTATCTCATGTCTATGTGTTTGCTCCAGTCATGGAACACTGGATTCTCAGATAGCTTGATGCCACTTTGATTATCACAGTGAACTATTGTAGCCTCTAGCTCACACTTGAACAGCCCTGCAAGTAACTTCCTTAGTGACATACCCTCACAAGCAGCCATGCTGGATGCCATGTACTCAACTTCTGCTGAGCTCAATGCAATTGACTTCTGCTTCTTGCTGAATCAAGAGACAACCCTTGATCCAATGCTGAAACAACATCCTGAAGCACTCTTCCGGTCCTCTACACATCCTCCCTAGTCAGCTTCTGTGAAACTTGCTAATTGTACACTCCCCCTGCACTCATAAACCAATCCATACTCCACTGTACCTTTGATGTAGCGAAGTATGTGCTTCGCAGCCGTCCAATGCACTCTTCGAGGGTCCACCATGAACTGACTTAAAGATTTGACTACAAAGCTGATGTCTGGTCGAGTGTTGACCAGATACATAAGTGATCCGATAAGCTGACGATACAAGGTAGGATCAAATCCTTCTAACCCTAATGCATCAATCTTCCTGCAACTGGAAACTAGAGGTATGGCCATAGGCTTGCAGTCCTCCATCTTGAATCTCTTCTGGATCTTTACTGCATAGTTCCCCTGTCCGATGAAGATGCACCCATCTCTTTGCCAAACCTCCTAGCCCAAAAAGTAATGCATCAACCCAAGGTCCTTCATCTCAAACTCCATTGCAAGGTTTGACTTGCAGTCTCCAATCAACCTCTCATCTCTTGTCAAAAAGAGATCATCGACATACAGGACCAATATGAGAGGCACCTCACCTGTTAAGAAGTACAGGTTGTGGTCAGCCTCACTCCGCTGAAATCCCATCTCTCGTAGATAGCTATCAATCCTCGAGTACCATGCTTGAGGTGCCTGCATGAGCCTGTAAAGAGCTCGATGCAATCTGCATACATGTGTCTCCTTGTTCTCCACATCAAACCCCTCTGGCTGCTCAATATACACCTCCTACTCTATCACTTCGTTGAGGAAGGCACTCTTGACGTCCATCTGATGGACACGCCTACCCATCTCAGTTGCTAGTGAGATAATGGTTTGAATGGAAGAATACCTGGAAACAGAGGCGAAGGTCTCCTCATAATCAATACCCTCCTTCTGTGAAAACCCCTTTGCCACGAAGCGCTCCTTGTACTTCTCCACGCTTCAGTTTGCTGCATGCTTCACCTTGTAGATCCATCTAGATCCCACCACCTTTTTCCCTTGTGCCCTCGGCACAACCTCCCATACCTGGTTTTTCATAATGGAGTCATACTCCTCAACCATAGCCTCTTGCCACACATCATGTTGTGCAACTTCCCTGAAGCTGGAAGGTTCAGAGTTAATCAACTATGTCATTAGTTCCATGTAACTAAGCCTCTCTGGTGGTACACTTTGTCTAAAAGATCTTTGCGAAGGATCAACCTGCCTGGAATCCTATACCGTGGACCTAAACCACTTAGGCCTTGGCCTAGTGTCAACCTGCTACGACTGCTAGATATCCGTCTCCTGCTGCAGCTCATCTTCAATGACTGTAGGATCTTGTCCACCTGACTCCCTCTGACCACCAGAAACTGTGCTTTGTGTCAGTACCTGTACCTGTAAATTTGGCTCCTCCAACTTGAACCCCGAATCCTGTGCTGGTTGTTGCTCTGCTGGTAAGCCCATAGATCTTCGCCAGGCCCTGTCCTCAGCGAATTGGACATCCCTGCTCACAATGATTCTCCTGTGAGTAGGAATGTAAACTCTATATGCCTTTGAAATCTCACTGTAACCAACAAGTAACCCCTTCATCCGGAAGGGTCCAACTTCTTCCTATTGTCAGCATGAACATGACAATAGCAGACACTGCCAAATATGCGAATGTGACTCACATCTGGCCTAGTGCTTGTGAAGACCTCCTCCGGTTCCTTCCTCCCCAAAGTTGTGTGGGGACACCTGTTATGAATGTATACTGCAGTCCTGTATGCCTCGGCCCAAAGGAATAGTGGTAATCCCTTATCAAATAGCATGGCCTTGGCTGCTCCAACCATTGTCCTGTTCTTCTACTCTGCAACTCCATTCTGCTGTGGGGTATGGGGCACAGTGTGCTCCTTCTTGATCCCCTTTGTCGAACAATAGTCCATGAACTCATTAGAGGTGTACTCACCCCTGTTGTTTGTTCCCAACACCTGAATCTTCTTTCTTGTTTGGTTCTCCACAAGAGTCTTGAACTTTCGGAACCTCTCAAAGACCTATGACTTGGCCTTCAGGAAATAGATCTAGGTTTTCTTGGAATAGTCATCATTGAAGGTTATGCAGTAACTGTAACCACTGAACGAATGGACACTCATAGGTCCGCATACATCCGAATACACCAAGTCCAAGGGCTCCTTAGACTTGTGCTCACTCTGTGGGAAAGGCTTCCTGATGTTCTTCCCTAAAGCACAACCCTTGCATTGGTTATGCTTTTCTTCCTGTACTTGAGGAACTCCAATCACTGCCTGTCTCAAATGCTTTAGTGCTCCATGGTGTAAGTGTGCCATCCTCCTGTGCCACAACTCACCCTGACTGCTGCTGGTGTTGATGATTAGAGCCTTTGCAGCCTCAGAGTGTAATCTGTACACTTTCCTGCTCCTTCTGCCAATCACCTGATCCAAGCTCCTATTTGACCCCTTGGGCCTGATATATACTCTATGGTCACGGAACTTCACCTAATATTCCTTGTCCTCCAGAGTGGAGACTGATATAAGGTTCTTGGTAAGTCCTGGAACATACAACACATCAGCAAAACTGAGGGGTTTGCCATACTCCCTCTGAAATGAAATAGGGTCAACTCCCTGCGCTTGATATCGCGCATCATCACCCAGCTCAACGTGGATCTCTGTTTCACCCTCCTGTAAGTCTCTGAAGAATCTCTTCTGTCCAGTCATGTGACTAGATGTTCCATTGTCGATGTACCATATGCTACTCCCTGTGGTGCTTTCCATGCAAGCTATCAAGCAAAACTTCTCATCGAAGTTCTTGCTGAACTCATCCACCTTTGCAGATCCAGCCATTTGAGTGTTACTCTTTTTCTTCCTGTCTGGGCACTGGGAGGCAAAGTGTCCCTGCTTGTGGTAGATAAAACACTTTACCTTTTACACGTCAAGGTTCTTCTTACAATCCTTCTTCCTCTTTGCCTTAACCTTGCTCTCCCATGTAAGGGATAGAGCCTCCTTATCCATGTTGATGTATTTGTAACTTCGGAATGTATTCATTTGTATATCTTATGTATTGTACCTTGATGTTCCTATCGGGAAGTATCTGTAATGTAAACAAGTCATGTAAAGTCATTGAGGCTAACCCTCCATTGTAAGTCGGGGCAATAGTCCCCACAATTGAGTTAAGGTTAACCCTCCTTGTTGATCGGAGGGCAAAGTCCCCACAGTTGTGGAGCACTAGGGTTATTAGACTCTCCTAGAGAAGTCGGCCCTGGTAAGTAATTGTTAAGTGAGGCCGACTTGTTGTAGTGGACATTAAGTGAACGAAATAATATAAATAGAGAGTGAGCCTCTCTATTTATCACACACACTCATTCACTGGGGCGCATGAGTGAGAGAGGAGAAGCTCTCTCAAGTGAGAGAGAGAACAGCTGTTTGAGATCATCTTTTCTATCTTTGGGTTTTACTGCTGCCATTGGTGCTCATTCTATCTCTGAGGAAGTTGCGGGGTTTTCTCCTTTATGGTTTCCTCGAGGAAAATTCTTTGTCTCTTGTCTCTTGTGATTTTTGCTGTGCATGTTATTCTCTCAGATAAAATCTAACATGGGGTTAGAGCTAACCTGAGAAGAAGACATTGTGTAGCTGCAGAAGCTAGGGCTTCTTACTTTTTGGGTCTCTCTCCACAATCCATCAGCAAAAGGAGGCTAGGCTGAACCTCCATTGAAGGACGCATCTTTCTGTCGAAGCATAATTTGATTCCGGGCATTTTCAATTTTTGGTGCGGGAAATTAGGGCTTTTTATAGAAGAGAAATTCTTGAGTGAGCCCGACATAGGATTGCTCTCCTCATCAAAATCGAAGTTTAGAGACTTGGGTCGAGATTTTTGGTTGGGTAAAACTTTGGGAAAGTCAAACTCTAATTTGACCCCGGGCCTGAAAAACCCTAAAATACTGAAACTGGTAGTTTTGGTACATTTGCTATATCTTGAGATTGGAGAAGGCTCAGGAATTGAAACTTTCACAGGTCGAAGATAAAATCCTGATGTACTCTGTGTAAAAAGTTCAGCCTTAGATTCGCTATATTCTGGGAGATATGTTTCCTCCAAATCAGGGTTCCTGCCTCTTCCAGGATTCATCCCTAAACAGGACACCTAGGGAGAATTGCAATATCTCGGGCTACAAAGCTCCAAATGAAATTTCGCAAGATGTTCCAGATAGGGCACAGACTGTACTTTCTGTGGTAAAAGTTTCAGATCTCGAAGGTGAAATAGTGACACGTGGCAGTTCGTACAAGTTTCCTATGCTGAACAGTTCTGAAATAAGTCACCTTGATAAAACTCTCATAAGTCCCAATTGGTGAAACCAATTCTGGTCAAACCTGTGGTGTTGAAAAGAGGACAGACGAGGTTATTTCAGTACGAAATTTCAGACACAGAGGAGCAGTAATTTCGGATATACCGTAGAAAGAGTATCAAGCATTTTTGTAGAAGAAATTGGTAAACTACAGCTTCCTGTTTCGGGAGCTTTCCTCCACTGTTTTCAGAAAAAGAGTACATTGGACAGCTCGCCTTGAAGAGGTCTATCTTTTTATCCAATCAGATTTGAAAGATTCAAAGTTTTGAAAATTAGGGTTTCTCTAACAAACCCTAGATCAGCCAGCTCTGGAACCAGGATGGACACCTCAAATCGGTAAGATCTAATCTTTTGCTATTTACAGTTGAGGTTCTCATTTCAAGATGACTAATCACACCAGCTTGTTGACAAGCTTGGTGAGGCTGACAACTTCCAAGCATGGACGTATAGGATCTCACTAGTTCTTGAAGGAAATGAATTGGACACCTACATAAGTAGAGAGGTTTGAGTTCCAGAGGGAGATGAGGCTAGAAGCCTTACACAAGAAGAAGTTGGTCAAGGCCAAGAAGATCATTGCTGATTCAATCACGGATCACCTTATACCACGAGTGTCTTCTGTAAAGACACTGAAAGAGATGTTTGATTCCTTGACCAAGCTATTTTAAGGAAAGATCATAAATCAAAAGATGACTTTGAGAAAACAGTTGAAGAATGTGAAGATCCCAAATGCAGAGACCATACAGTCATACTTTACAAGGGTCTCTCAAATCAAAGAACAACTTGAAGCGGTAGAAGAAGTGGAGAATGCAGAAGTTGTGATGACCACCTTAAATGGCCTCCCGGGATCATGGGATTCATTCATTCGAGGAATGTGTGCCAGAAGGAAGTGATTACTTTCTCCAGACTCTGGGAAGAGCACACACAAGAAGAAGCTCGACTCATAATAAGAGAAAAGAAGATGGGAGCAACTGAAGATCAAGCTCTCACCATCCAAAGAAGATCCCTTAAGCGATGAGGAATACGATGGACTCAACTCTTGAAGAATCTCTTATCCATCTTAGCATTTGGATAAGAAATGATGCTATTATGAATGAAGAAGATGATGAAGTTGAAAGGAATCTACCCATGAAACAAATAAAGATAAGTATTCAATTGTCATTTCATGATATTGTTTTGTTATGCACTTGTTTATATTCAGTTGATGTGTTATGCATGATAGAATGCTTGCATTAATGATAGTATACTACTAATATGCATGTGATGGGTAAGTAGCTCATGGTGCTATACAACTCTCCATTGCTACTTATCTAGAATGAAACCTCTTTGCTGACATATTGGATTAGTGCACAATCTCAATGTTGTCTTGGTAGAGATGGAAGGCATTTAGAAAGTTTCCGTGAGATATGGATGAATGTTGTATTGGCTAAAATAGTTGCATGATTATATATTTATGCATAAGAATTTGCCATTATGAATATGCCTTATAAAATGTTTCTAACCATACAAATGCATTTGACTTGTAGGAAAGATTGCGTACATAATCACCTACAAGAAAAGAAGGATGAGACTTGTTCCGAAGAACAAGTGACGACAGATAAAGAAGAATATGGCGATACTTTCAAAGAATTCAAGAGGCCTCAGACACAGTGCAGTTATGTGACACTGTTGAGCGACATCATTGATGCAGAGCCTTCTAGCTATGAAGAAGTAGCCAAGAAGAAAGGGAAGGAGAGTACTAGTTCAAGAAGAATGATGTCTAGGATGCAACATCGAGACCTGAAGGGAAGTTCGTAGTATCTTCCATATGGATCTACAAGATCCAACATGCAGTAGATGACAACATTGTTGGATACAAGGTAGGATTCGTAGCACGAGGCTTCTCACGGAAAGAAGGCATAGACTACGAAGAGACATTTGCATCCAGTGGGAGTTGAGGCACATGATAGGCAGACTCATGTGTGCAAATTAAAGAAGACCTTGTACGAGCTCAGAAGACACCCATGGGATAACACATACATGAGGAGCTTGATGAAGATCTTAACCTTTGCTACAAGGTTGAAGATGAAAGCCTATAGAGGATGACAAGCTCACAGATGGGTGCGAGAAGAACGTTTTCGAGATAGAGGATCTTGGTATCCAATGACCCTAGATGGATACATAGAATAATAGTAGCAGAGGAAGCTACTTGTCCTTTCTGAGGGAAAATGATGCTCCACTTTAGAGGGAGTGACTGCAGAAGATCTTGAGGTTCGACATGGTACGACAGGATGGACAGATTATTGATGACTCTAGGCTTTACCTTTTCTACAAGGTTGAAGGCGAAAGACCAGCGATGCTCTTGTTACATGTTGATGACTTGTTCCTGACAGGAAAAGAGGAACTCATTAAAGTTGCAAGAAGGAGACTTGCTGCTGAGTTCGAGATGAAGGACTTGGATATGATGCACTACTTTCTAGGCATAGAGGTGTGGCAGAATGCGGATGGAATCTCCCTGGGACAAGGGAAGTATGCAGTAGAGATCCTGAAGAGGTTCAAGATGGTGGACTGGAAGGCCATGACCACACCTATGGCATCGAACCTGAAGCTATTGAGTGTTGCTTCATCAGAGTCGGTTGATGCCATGATGTATCGTCAGATGATTTGTTCCTTAATGTACCTGACGAATACGAAACCAAATATTTACTTTGCTGTGAACACATTGAGACATGTTCACTTGATGGTTGCAAAGCATGCAGTGAGGTACCTGAAGGGTACAGTTGAGTATGGGCTCAAGTATGATACGAATCTGAAGATTAACCTGGAGGGTTACGTGGATTCGGATTGGGCAGGTAGTGCCATTGATAGGAAGAGCACTTCTTGGTGTAGCAGGAAGCAGTCCTGTGTGGCACTGAGTACAGCCGAGGAAAAATATGTTGTCACTTGCTATTTGGGAGGTAGTATGTTTCTTTTGAAAACTACTATTTGATTTGGTTGATTTGACTGGCATTTTTGTATGATGTAGAGAGGAGCAGTGAAGCTCCAGTATGTGATCCAGATCGAGATCTCTCGAAAGAGGGAGTTCTAGCATATCTGGTGAGACAGGTTGTCTGAGCATAAATCCTGGCGAAGCTCGTAGGTTGCTTAGACGTAATCGGTCCTGTATGTTGTCCTCGGATGTAATCGGTCCTGGCAAAGCTCACAAGTTATCCTTGGACGTAATCAGCCCTGATGTGATTCTATGCTAGAAATGGCCAAAGTGAAGTTGGAGTACTTTAGGGAGAAGCTTGGTGTTCTCCAGATCGAGGTTCCCTCCAAAGGGAATTGATGTGTCCGTTGGCCTTTCTGACATTGTGGAAGGCTGAGCTTCACATGGTCAGATGTAAGTGCAGAGATGCTTTGATGTGATCGTGGGTTGTGTTACCACATGATCAGTGTAGAGATATTCTGATGTGATTGTGGGATGTGTTTCCACATGATCAGTGCAGAGCCATTCTGATGTGATTGAGGGATATGTTCCCACATGATCAGATGTAAGTGCAGAGATGCTCTGATGTGATCGTGGGTTGTGTTACCACATGATCAGTGCAGAGATATTCTGATGTGATTGTGGGATGTGTTTCCACATGATCAGTGCAGAGCCATTTTGATGTGATTGAGGGATATGTTCCCACATGATCAGATATAAGTGCAAAGATGCTCTGATGTGATTGTGGGTTGTGTTACTACATGATCAGTGCAGAGATATTTTGATGTGATTGTGTGATTGTGGGTTGTGTTACTACATGATCAGTGCAGAGATATTCTGATGTGATTGTGGGATGTGTTCTCACATGATCAGTGCAGAGCCATTCTGATGTGATTGAGGGATGTGTTCCCACATGATCGGATGTAAGTGCAGCGCCTTTTTGACATGATGAGGTCGGATGTAAGTGTAGAGCCTTTCTGACATGATGAGGTCAGATGTAAGTGCAGAGCCTTTCTGACAAGATGAGGTCAGATGTGAGTGCTGGGCCTTTCTGACATGGGTTTTGGATGTGTTCCTCCCATGGTTAGATGTGAGTGCTAGGCGTGCCTTTCTGACATAGTTCTGGGATATGTTCCTCCCATGGTCAGATGTAAGTGCTGGGCAGGCCTTTCTTACATGGTTCATTCCATGGTTAGATATAAGTGCTGAAGACGATGAAAATCTACATGAAGGCTAGGCCTACAACCAGCATGAAAAAGGGAAGGCTCTGTAGAACTTCCTGTGACGAGTAGAATTGAGATAGCACCAGTGATGATGACCTAGTGATGATCTAGATCAAGTGATGATCCAGACTTGATGATGATCCAATGATGCTCCAGATTAAGTGATGATCCAGACTTAATGATGATCCAGTGACGATCCAGACTTGATGATGATCCAGTGATGCTCCAGATCAAGTGATGATCCAGACTCGATGATGATCCAGTGATGATCCAGATCCAGTGATGATCCATACTTGATGAAGATGACTTGATGATGAAGATGGCTTGACGATGAAGATGCCTTGAAGATGAAGATGACTTGAAGATGATCCAGATGATACAGAGAAGAAGGCTTGTGCTGATAAATTGTGTCGAGAGAATACCTTCCTGGTTAAGAGGGAGTGTTGATGTATTTGTAACTTCAGAATGTATTCATTTGTATATCTTATGTATTGTACCTCGATGTTCCTATCGAGAAGTATTTGTAATGTAAACAAGTCATGTAAAGTCATTGAGGTTAACCCTCCATTGTAAGTCGGGGCAATAGTCCCCCCAATTGAGTTAAGGTTAACCCTCCTTGTTGATTGGAGGGCAAAGTCCCCACAGTTCTGGGGCACTAGGGTTATTAGACTCTCCTAAAGAAGTTGGCCCTGGTAAGTAATTGTTAAGTGAGGCCGACTTGTTGGAGTGGACATTAAGTGAATGAAAGAATATAAATAGAGAGTGAGCCTCTCTATTTATCACACACACTCTCTCACTGGGGTGCATGAGTGAGAGAGGAGAAGCTCTCTCAAGTGAGAGAGAGAGAATAGCTGTTTGAGATCATCTTTTTTGTCCTTGGGTTTTACTGTTGCCATTGGTGCTCATTCTATCTCTAGGAATTGCGGGGTATTCTCCTTTATGGTTTCCCCGAGGAAAATTCTTTGTGTTTCTTGTCTCTTGTGATTTTTGCTGTGCATGTTATTCTCTCAGATAAGATCCTAGATCGTCTTGCTTAAATGATAAAAATCTTACAATCCACAATCTATGGGGCACTACTGTATGAGCCTGATCCTTGACCCATGCGGGTCTCCTCTTGCACAAAGTAATCCCATAGTCTCTGCCAATTAGGGAGCTTCTCCCTAGCCATAACACCTTTGACAAAGGTGTCCCATGGCTTAGAGAAGCCATTGAGGGCTATCCGAACTAGCTCCTCATCCACTGTCTTAGAGCCAACAACTCCAAGCTCATCCCTGATCTGTGTGGGCCTCGTGAGATAAGGCACCACTCTTTCTCCCTTGGCCATCTTGGTGCTGTGCATCCTCTCTTGCAACACCATATTCCAGTTCTTGTTCTTGCTTTGGTACAGACTCTCCAAAGCCGTCCACATCTCTGCTGCGGTCTTCTTACCAAAAAGGTGAGGAACTATATGGTCCTTCATTCCATCCATGATAATCAGCATGGCTTTGGAATCTATCTTCTTCCAAGCTGCTAGATCTGCCGGAATTGTGGGTTCACCCTGTTAACACTCCATTTTTAACAGTTGATTTAAGAGCCTGATAGGAGTTCGATGAGGCTCCCATTCCCACGAACTTCATGTGAACACCCCTTCAGGTTATTAGAGGTGCAAGGCAAAGAAAAAAATGGCAGGCGTGCTGAAGGCATTGAACGGGACTCAAAACTAAAGGCTGAGATTGATTTGAGGTGGATCGACAGCGCCAAACCATTTCGCGCGAGCAGACATGCTCGACCAAAACCTCCTTTCCAGATTGCGAAATGTGTTAAAGGTCGGAAATATTCTACAGTCGAGATGAGATCTGAGTCAGATCTACGGTCTCGATCAACTTCGCGTGCCATACTTATGTGGGTTAAGTCGCGATTTCAAATCGCGAAAGAGGGGTAGCGGTTGCGAAGATCAACGGTCGTGATAAGAAAGGAGAGAAATCTACGGCCACGGTTTATTTTGTAATGCGGACTAGCACGGATGAATACCAAGGCTTCTCATTGCGAAATATAATGGGGCCCACTCAGATCTACAGCTGTATGAAGGGTCGATCGCAATCGATGGTTGAGAACATGTCTCGATCCAGAACTGCCCGCGGTGTTCAAAGGAGAAAAGTTGGCTGCAGAAAGAATGGAATGTGGACGGCGGAAGTGAAAGATTCCTCGAATCGGACGACGGAAGTGAAAGATTTCTCGAATCGGACGGTTGAGAAGGCTCCCAGGGTACAGGTTTCACATCCTGTGCGGAGATGACAACAGAGGAGGCGTTCACGCGTGTAATCTGCCCCCACTGCAGATTGGTCGATTCCTCCGACGCCATTCGGGATGAGCCCAAGGTGGAAGTCTTGTCTAGCGACGCTAATTTCCTCGGTTCGCAAGTGTGGCACGTGGTTTACTTCGAAGGGAGCCGTGAGTAAGATGGAGGTTTGATTCGTTGAGGTGACAGACTTGGCATTTACACGAGGCCGAGGGAGGCGACGGACTGAAACAGCCTGACGCCACCGTCACGGTAATTGAAAGGGCAAGAAAGGTCAAATCCATAGCCCTTGAAACCAGCTTGGCAGCCACGCGGGAATTGTTTGGAATCTTGCCCATAGCGGATAATATGATTAAATATCAAAAGGACATATCTCCATCCTGGCATCACACTTGCTGACCATCACAACGACCGATATTCTAAGGGTATAGCTCTTTCTGGGCCGTTTTGGATCGCCCTATATAACGCCATCTTCTGGAGAGCTTCTGAGACGTGGAAATGTGTAGATGATAAGAAGTATAGAGTTGAATGTCGAGAAGTGTCGAGTTCCTTCACAGACAACCATGGCTATGTGGTTCGAGAAGTTAGTTCGACAAGGGGTACTCTTGGTAGGCAAACATAGATCTGTGTTTTGGTTATCCATACCAGTAAATCGCCAACCACCGGGGCACAGATGTTAAACACCAAGGGGGGTTCACCAGCTTCTACACAACCCAGTCTTTGGATGTGCAGTGCATGGGTTTTGACGTCCTAGCGACATCCCTCCAACACTCCCAGTTGCAGTCACAACCTTCGAAGTCCCAGCTCACAGTGGTGACAGAACTGTTGGAGCGAATGCTCGTACTGGGACTAGGTGGGTCCGGAGCCTTCGGCACCACCCCTAGGATCTCCACTTGGCTTCTTGGTCGTGGGCGAGGAGAGGGTCAAACGCACACTCGGCTGCATGGCTCGTAGGAAGACCTTCCTCGTAGGAGGAAGAAAGCAGTACAAGGATGATAAGCTTCTTAAGTCGCTTATCATCACCAAGTGCATGACCACCTTTTTTTTCGGCCTCCTCCTATATCAGTGTTACCGGATGAAGGATGGGTTGGGAAAATGATCGGGAAGTGGATTCGGGTCTTCTTGTCAGCCTTTGAGCGACGTGGTCTGTAAGAAGTGGGCTGGTCGAAGAAACAGAGAGATATACCCGAAGCAGCCTAAGTAAACAATCGGTCGTCAGTATGCCGCATGGAAATCACTTTCGCGAAGTGGAATGGAAGAAAGCTCTGTGCTGTCAGTCTGTGTTATCACGCGCTGCGTCTCTATAATGTTTATTGTTATTTGTAAAACGTGGCGATAGTTCCACTCCCTGTACTGTTAACGCATGATTGTGACTTGTAACAAATTTCTATTCGGTAGCCTCAGCGTTAGAATAGTATAAATACACTCCCAATAGAGGGAGAAAGCAGTTAGTCAGTTGGATTGGGAAACATTCTAGGGCTGAGGCTCTCCATTGTAAATAAGATTTGATGCCTGTGTTATGAATAAAATTGCAGAGGAAGAGTTGTTTCTCATGGCAGAGATTCATGTGTTGTTGCTTTTCCCAATATATATCTTCTTTTACGTGCAATGTGTTTTCTGTTTTCACTCCAGTCTGTTGACTGCTTTCATGTCTGCAACTTAGTGTATAATAGTTAGGAATTCATACTTGTTATGCTCCGGCTGTTGTTCCAGGCATTTATCAATTGTTCTTCTAAAGTTGCGTGGAATTCATCTCGCTGGTGCTCCACGCGATGGGTTGTTCTCTCTCGTCCTCCAACCGCCCGCTAAATATCTTCTGATTGGGAGATCAGCGGCTACCTTGTCTCTGATTGCAACCCCAGGCCATCCTTTTCATTATGCAATTGTTCCCTACGCAGGTTTTCGACTCCATTGCCAATGGTCCCTTGCCCTGATAATCCCATCTTGCATCTCACCTTGATATATTTTGTTCCATTCAGGATCCTGGCCCCCTGATTATCCTTGATTGAAAATCTTAGGCAGAGTAGACTCCGAACACAAATGAGAGATCCCTCTCTGACTGCGCAGGGCCGGAGGCGTAGTCTAAAGCGGTTTTGTTGTTGCCTGGGAGCGAGGCCCCTCCCCCGCTTGACCTTGGGGGCCCAAAATCCCGGTGCCAACACACCCTTTGTGGAGTCAATGTGCTCCTCTGCATCACTGACATCTAGGATCCTTGTGATCCTTTCTTTCCATGTAGGAAAGTTCTGAGCACCCTGGAGTCTATCCTCATCTCTCAACTGCACGACAATAATGAAGTGTACCTGTCAAAATCTAGATCTGGAAGTCTAGGTTTGTGTCTTCCAATAGATCTGCCCCTGATCTATCACTGCTGCTGCAAATCTCTCAGCTTTAGCTCACCAGAGCTTTGATACCATGTAAATTTTACTTTAATATTCAAACTAGGGTTAAACAGTGCATGCCGACTGATAACCACACATGAATATCTTTTACAATATGCAGCAGAATATAAAATTGAGAAATAAATCACAACATCACATCACAATAATGACACCATTATTTTGGGTATGGAAACCCCTAGAAAAACCCAAGATGGGAAAACCGGTGCAGTAGTCAGATATAGATTTTATTATGAGAAAATATGGAACTTTTACAATCACTACAAGTTCACCCAAACTTGGCGAATGCAGTACCAGGTAGAATTACTGGGCAAATCCCAGCTAAACCTCAACACCCTCCTGTGTGAGTGTACGACCTAGCTGTGCGAAGATCGGTGATCCTGCTGCTCGCTTCTCCGTCTTCCCAGCTAAATCCTTTGACTGACTTTCTCTCCTTGTCTGTATCCTGTCTCTGTCAGAATACAAGTGTGTGTGTCCTCTCCACCAATTGATCTCTTTTTTATAACTTTAGATAAAGCGAAAACCCTAATTTCACTTTCACTTTAACTAATGGTAAAGCAAAAACCCTAATTTCACTTTTACTTTAACTAGTGTTTCACTAAAGTTAATTTAGATCACTTTAATTTATTTTCCAAAGTAAACTTAAGAAAAGTAAATAAAATACAATTGACTTCCTAATTTAAGTCTTCTGCATGCAAGAACACTGCATGCAGGAAGACCTTCCTTGTCGCTGCTAGTTTAACAGTATTACTAACCATGGTCATCGAGATGAATAAAGATATTAAGTCTTCTCCAGAGACTGGCCACCTCTAGAGTGAATTACTTTAGCATATGACCACTTGGAACGAGAGTGATATAACATGATCACAGCATTGTATAAATCTTCTTAGTATAATTTGATATGATAGATAAATTAAATTTAGCACATATGGACCATGCAGATAAGATAATGGATAAAGTTAATATGCATTAAAAACAAAGAGAATTCAAATTGCTCATGAGAATGACTTCAATTGATTAAGGAGAACTCGAATTGTTAACCATCAATGACATGAACAATGTGTGCCTCAATTAATTAAAGAACTCACAGTGGTCACTTTAGTAAATCAATCAACATGATTTTAGTTAAGAAGAGTTAACTAAAGTGTTAATAAAGAAAAAATAGTTAACTAAAGCGATTTGCATGACAACACTTTAGTTAAACTAAAAGACGACACTTTAGTTAAACTAAAAGATGACACTTAAGTTAAAAGACGACACTTAAGTTATTACACTTGAATTACGACACTTGCATGCTGGCACTTGAGTTAGCATCCTAACTAAGTGATATAGTAGTCAGTTAGAAGGCAAGTTCATCTTGATGTCAATAGAGCATGAATATAATGTCAAAGATGAAAGGCATTGCACAATTTTGTATGTTGGATTGAAGATATTGAAAAGCAGAGCTTTGCTCCTAAAAAAGGCATTCACTATATTTTGCATGAGAGCCTAATTCCAATGTAGTGATTCACTACATCTTGCATGAGATTGAATTTGGCAAATTATTCATGTGTTGGACACATTGCAAAGTTTATCCGATTGATCTTCATCTCTCTTGTACAGTGCTTACACCTGGGGTTTTTGAATTCTCTCTTATCTTTCACCCGGGGTGCTTAAAGCAATCTGCAATTGTAAAAGACATTCTCTGCTTTCTATCATTATTATACCGAGAAGATTAGTTGAGGTTTTCATCCTCATTGTTTTGAGGATTTTCCCCAAGTTACATTCTGTTATGGTTGAATGTTTATGTGATTGATTGTTCTATTGAATTCAAGTACTCATTCCACATTCAAAGATTAAAGATCAGAGCTCAACAAAAATTCAACAATTTTCAAGTGCAACAAACTAGTAGAGCTGTACTTATTGTGACAACTGAAGCGTGTTAAAGTTTTTCCAAGAAGTCTACTATTTCTTGAGTGGATGAAGCATTTGAAAGTCCTTTGTCATTATAGCTGACGACTTACAAAGAATGGGGAAATCGTGCTTCAATATCTTGCAACTTAGGAGTAGATTGTAGAAATCTTCATCGAGCCTTTTAGTAAAAAACGTTTGTGAATTTTAGGATAAGTTTGGAGTAGTTTCACATATGACCACTAAGATAAGATAAGATAATTTTATTTATGTCCACTAATGACCACAAAGTAGGTCAACGAGACTGTCGGTTACAATGATGTTTGTGCACGTGGGAGGACTAAACGATCCCCCTTTAAAAGAAATACAATGCAAGAAGTAAAATAGAAGTAGAAGTGTACAGTGCAAGCTGGGCCGAAGTATGGGAGAGATACCACCCCTGTCACAACACCATAACCCTGCACTCGAACGAAGAAGCTCAAGTGGACAGAATCCCAGAGCCAAATCGATTGAGGAAGGTCTAGTACTCCTAACATCCGAGTCTGAAAGAGGAAAACCGAGGGAAGTGCAATAGCGTCTGTTGGCCCGAATAGGAGCTAGTGGGTGCTGGGTGCCCTTTGAAGTGCTGTTGGTGACGTTTGGAGGACCTTGTACGTCTCTCGGAGGGAGGTCTAGTATGAAGTTGCCGCTGAGATCTCATGGGTTGAGATCCACAAATCTTTATTGATCTGGAAACTAGATCGGTATCTAAGTTGGTAGGTCCCTTGGTGCCCCTGGAAGATGGTAGCACGCTGAAGAATGTCGTGATCCTCTATGTGGTATCGGGTCTGGTGGGGGGTTGAAGAACTTGCGCTCGAAACTTGAGAGCCTCATGAATATAAAGTGCTAAACATCTCTGATAAGTGTATCTGAAAAAGACGGCTAGCGTTTGAGGACCTCTAAACAAGCAGTAGAAACGTCCTCTGATCTTGTAGTATATAGGGCATCTGAAGATTAAGTGCGACTCGATTTCCACTTCTTGTAGATGACATAGCTGGCAGATCTTCTCCGATCTATCAATCTGGTGGTCGGTCTCTACTTGAAGTCTATGGGATCCTACTCTGAGCTGTTTGAGAGGGATCCAAAGAGCATGCATCCAGTGGCGGAACGTGTACTGGGGTTGGATAATGAGCCCGTCTCCGATCTGCAGGAAGTGTTCAACATAAAAGGCCATCTTTGGGTGCAACCCTCCCATGGGATTCACCCATGTAATTTGAACGAAATGCTTGTAAATATCCTCTTTGATGATCTTATTTAACTCCTGTTGGATAGGTAAAAGGTGGCTAGGAGCATCCAGAGAGTACCGGAACAGGGAGAAACGATCTAACTGGATCCCTGCTGATGTAAGAAGATCCGAAACCCTTGTGAACTAACATTTGGCTCTTCTTGAGTGAGTAGCACAGGCAATGGTCTCAGAAGAGAAATAGGATAAATAAGGATACCTGTCCCGACCTTTTGACGTGTCGACAAACCCTCGGATTCGATGCAAGAAGGAAACCAATCTGAAGATCGTCTCAAGGCGGAAGGGATGGGCCCCAAACTTAGCTAGGATGATGTACTGCGGCTTTGTCTGCTTACATTTGATGATGCGTCGAAGAAGAAGGTTTTGGACTCTTTCAACTGAGGCCCAAACTGACTCGAGTAAAGAGGGTCCCCAAATATTTGATCCGTATAAAACTGTGGGACGGATCAAGGTGTCCAATAGGTTCATCTTGGATGAGATATCCTGCAAGTGATGGCGAAAAAACTGTTTCTCAAGAAAGGCCAAGGACCCGTACCCCTTGTTGATTCGAGGCTAGAGAGCTGGTCGTAGACTGAAGCGGGGACCTGAGAACTGCACTCCCAAGTAAGTATAGGTACTGGTGATCTCGATTTCCTCCCGCTTGAATAGGAAACAAAAGTTTGTGTTTTTCTTCACCCCATTGAAGATCATAACCTTTGTTTTTTTTCAAATTCACCGTCAACTTTCGAAGATCACAAAACAGGTCCAAGGCATCTCGCTGTCTCTGCAAACCTTTGGGGAGGAATATAAGAGTACTACATCATCAGCGAAGAGTAGAATAGAGATCAGGACCTGGTGGAGGAGGCACCCATCCGTGTCTTGGATATGCTCGTGGAGAAAGGCTTCCAACTCATCGATGTAGATCCCAAATAGGGTGGGAGATAGTGGGAAACCTTGTTTAACCCAAATAGTGCTTTGGATGAACTCAACAACCCTCGAGTTGTGCGGAGGCGGCCACGAACGGACTCATAAAGGCGAATAATAGTTGTCACTAGGGTCATCGAGATGCCGATGTCTCTGAGCCGCTGTAATAAATCTTCTCTTAGAACCAAGTCAAAGGCTTTCTAGAAGTCTACGAAGCAACAATAGACTTTTGAGGAAAGGTGGCGTGCCTCCTCAATCACAACCCGAAGGGTAAAATTATGGTCAATAGTCTGATGTGCTGGCCTGAACCTTGCCTGGCCCCGGGCTCTAAGGTTTCTCTACTCGAGATCGCTAGATAGCTTCTTATGGAGGATGGTGGCATATAGTTTTGAGAACATGTGGCCTACCATGATCATTCTGTAGTTGTTGGGATCAGAACTGGAGCTTGACTTGTGAATCAGATAGATAATATGATGTGACCATACCGAAGGAAAACCTTCACGCACCACATGGTTGAAGAGATCATCCAAATAGCTAACCAGATCGCGGAGACCATGCTTGAAGAATTCTGCTTGGTAGCCTTCCTCATCTGTTGATTTGCTGCTGCTCATCGCTCGGATGGCCTTCGTGACATTGTGGTCAAAGAAGAGGTGGTAGGAGGAAAGAGGGGAAGTAACCTGAATTTTGGTTTGGCCGGGAATGTCATAGAGATTGGAGGTGTGGGAGAACATGGAAGAAGGGTCAAGGTCAGATGGGTGAGGAGAGCACCGAGGGAGGACGGTACACCATAAATGCTTGGGGGAATGGGCAAGGAGAGCTGAGAGTTCTCATCTTCTCTGAGAGATGTCTCAGGTTTCTTACCACGGAGGAGACGACGGTAAGAGATTTGATCGAGACAAGTAGAATGGGAGTGGAGGAAGGAATAGCGAAGTTCTCGGTGGAGGGTTTTGCATTCTTCATCGTACCATTTGTTCATGGGACAAGAGCCAGGTTTAGGGGTGGTAGAGGTGGTACAAGTTGAGTGGGGGAGGGAGTTAAGTGCAGCCTCCCAAATTGCAGATGAGAGGCATTGGTACTTAGCAGAGGTAGAGTCAAGTGAGGAGAAATGGGTCTCGGAGGGAAGAATCTGGTGAAGAGTGAACAAGAAGATGTCGAGGTCTCCTTCGTCGAAACGAAAGGTGGTCCGAGGTGGGGAGGGGTGGCTGTGCAGGGAGGGATGGGTTGGTAGAGGAGGGTCAAACTGGAGAGAGAGCGAAAGGAGTGCGTGGTCAGCTAGAGGGATGGGGGATATTGAGAGGTTTTGAAATTTGAATAAAAGGGAGCAAGTTTTGGCTGGCTAGAGCATAATCCACCACACTAGCCCCATAGCCATATAGCTGTCATATTATGATGCATGCTGTTTAGCATGGTACCTTTGAGTCAGTTGTCATATAAAGTGAACTAAATAATAAATTATTTCATATTTGCTTTTACTTACTAATGTTGGTTGGCACGAATGTATGCGCCTCTCACTAGACATATTTCTTGTGTATCTGATCTTTACACAGTATATAATATCAGGAGTCTCTTCTCTGCAACTTTGTTCCTTAATAGAGTGTGTGTGAAATTTCATAACTATTACATTTTAACTTGAATAAAATGATTCTATCAAGTATATGTGCAAGAGAATATTCCATCTATTTTTGTTTGAAAGAAAAAAATTGAAATATTATATTGACAATTGTGTTTATATTCATCAGGGGTCAAGATATAGTCCAGCAAGACTTCCAGAAAAACCGCTTGAGTTGTGGGCTTACGAGGTTAGTCATGTTTGTTGAGTTATTACTCAATTTCGAACAAATGTCTTAGCATGTTAACTGCACTATATGTATATTGCATGAAAAAAATGTTCCATCTTTTCTCAAGGAAAAAAGCATTTCATGAAGGAAAAAGGAAGAAAAATAGAATCAAGTCTTAATTCTAGTATAATGAAATTATACTTTATGTTAGTCGAGGAATATTGATGGTGTAAGAAAAAGGAGGCATTATAACAATCATGATACATTATTTAGCGAACAATTTGAGTGATTGAAAAAGGAATTGGAAGAACTTCAAATGAAATTTGTAAAACAAACTTCTGAAATGCAATCTCTATGAAACGAAAACCAATTTCTCAGTATTGAAGTCTATTGTTTATAATGCGTAGTAAATCATCAGAAGATAAAAAGCATAGAATTTGGAATATCTTGAGAATGCTAGTGAATTTCTTTAATATTAGGTGCATATATAGTTTAAATTGGAAGAGTATATTAAGAAGGCAATGAAATTAAAACATGAATGCGAGAATCAAAGAAAACAATTAATAACCTGCAAGTCAATAATCAAGCACCAATGCTACAGGTCTTCATAATCCAGTCGGACCACGAATTACAACAATAGGTTGAGCGGAAACAAGTAGTTCAAGAGGAGAAACGTTGAAATGTCGAAAAGGTTTAATGAGAGAAGATAAGGAAAATGATTGTCTAAGAAATCAAAATCAAACTTTGCTCATCGAAGTCAAACACTACAAATGAAAGGAAATATTAATTCCAAATGTGGAAATGCAAGTTGTCTACAAAGAGACATCTACTGACCCAATTGAATTAAGGAGGTTTCCAAGAGTGGTAAAGCAAAGTTGTGGAAAGAGACCTCTCCAAATTCAATTAAGTTAAAATCTCGTTTGCCACTACTAGTGAAAATTATCGACCGACAAATTGAGAACAATTATTTGACAAAAATATAAACACACAACTTAAAATTAATCAACACTATCCTGGAGTCTGTTGATGCTCAAATTGACGAGGGCAGAAACATGGGAAGACACCCTTGGAAGGCTAGGCAAGGGAAAGGAGGAGATGGAAGCCCAAAGATAGTTTGGAGCCCTCTGAAGGATTTTTTCCTGCAAATGTTTGTAGCATGTATATATACAGAAATGAAATGATTTAAAAAAGTAACTGAAAAGAAACAATACTAATAAAATAAAGTGACTGTGCAGTAAAATAAATGAGAACTAAACAACTATATAATAAAACTTAAATTTAAATGCAAAAAGAACTAAGAAGTCAGTTAGCTGCAGCTAACGAAAGTATAAAGCGTTAGCATATGAAAATTTCAGAAAATAAACAATTCATGAAATCTTTAACCTGAGAAAAATTTGAACATTAGTTTGTTAAAAAACATGGTAACCAGAAATATCAGCATTATGATTAGTGCTATTTGCGTCAAGTAATAGTTTGTAAGTTGTAAGCATTAATGTGAATGATAGATTACAGTTATTTTTGAGTTATGACAGAAACACAAGATTAAATCTGCAAGTTATTCAAAACTACAAAACTGAAATTTTACTGCTAACTGCTGAAATATGAGTTACGGCATAAAATGTAAAATAAAATATTTTTAGTCATTATTTACAGTATGTAAAATAAATAGAAACATAAAATGAAATGGACAAAGGAAACTATTAAAGCAAAGCAAAGGACACAAGTATGCCCATAAGAGTTTTTCACTTTTTGTATTAAATGAAAAAAAGTTTGAAAGTCGTCTCACTTTGATCATAATTAAACTGTTGATATTTTCTGTATAAATACTCAATTTGCTCATAATATCATCTTCCTTTGCCTGAAAGGCTGAAATAACTGCACGGATAAACTCAGAAGCATCAAATCCATTAATGTTGACTACTCATACACCATGGAGCGACCTGCAATAGCATCTGTGAATAATTTCCACTATTTTTAATTAAAAATTTGTTTGCTGACGTTATAAAAGTAATGATAATGAACAGAGTTTTATAAACTGAAGGATGGAATGGTTTGATTGGCCTCCAATGGCACCAAAATACATTAATCGAACCATAGTAGCCACATCCTCCTACGGGCCTGTTATCACAGATCTTGTAGTTTCCCCGTAGAGTAATCTCATACAGGATGGCAGAGGGGATATGCAACCAAAGCCCTGACTTACGAATATCCTAATCCCCAAAGATGGATGGTTGTCACGTCGATTAGGATATCCTTTGCTTTATGCCATTGAATGCCCAAGTGACAAAGGGAAAGACCTCGACCTATCCTGGAAGGACAGATCTATAGCTAATCACCAGATCAAACCAACAAACAGAGAATACGTAAGGTGAGAGCTAGAAACCCTAGATTTAAGGGATAAGCCACAAATTAAGGAATGCTTCAGCACGGGTGTTTAAGGGTAATGTAAATATTACTCAAGTGAGATGGATTAGTGGCTTATGAAATTGGAAACAGATTTAGGATCAGTGTGTTTGTTCAAACGATCAAACCTGGGACCCTGGGGAGATTTAAGCAGAAAGATAGAAAATTCCCAGGATGAGGTTGATACGAAGAATTAAGGCTTTCAACACACTTACTTGGACGGAAGATTCAACAATATGAAAAAATCCAAGTGAAATTGGAAGAAGACACACATGGAATTGGCTGCCAGATTAAGAGGGGCGCTTTCTCCTCTAGGGATTAGTGCCTGGAGATGGGAAAATAGAGTCCAAAGATGACGCCTAGGAGGGAGAGAGAGTGCTTAGGTATGGCTAGCAAAATCTAGATCGTCGAATTTGTAGATTCCCAGTGCAAATCGGTCTGGTGATATTTCCTACTTCCTAATGAGGGATTTTCAGTAAAAAAATGGTGATGGGCAATGCTTTAATAATCCTAAAAAAATCTCTTCATTCAATAATCTAGTGCCAGAGCTCATGCTTTACAATGGGGGGGATCACCTCTCTTAAATAGCTTGAGTGTGTTCGCATTTTACCTAACTACCATCCGACGGTTGAGATTAATACATCATCAACGGTGGAGATCATTAATACAAGGATCAATACATGGATCAATATGACCACATCAAAGGGGGGCACACTTTTGCTCAAGGACACCTCCCTAAGGTGTAAATCATAACATAACATAAGGTACAACATGATAGTACATCAAAGGGGGTCACTAGGGGTTTAATTCACCTTATGCCCTTTTACAACCTCATAATGTAAGATACAACCATATAATACATCAATTGGCCAAGTGAGGGGTGTTGAAATACTAAGAGGGGGGTGAATCAGTATTTGCCAATTATAAAAAAATTTATCTGATCAAAAAGCAAGATGCTAATCTCCAATCATAGCAGCATATCATTAACAATCATGA
>LPNX010128495.1:0-23676 GCA_001517045.1 Pseudotsuga menziesii
CAAACACATGTTTCATTACATAGAAATATAAATAATGTGTTATATATTTAGTGAAACCTAATCATTTTTCATTTATAGTTGTTTATTAAGACATTAAATTAATTTTTTTAAATAGAATGAATTAATTCATGTGATATATTGATAACTGTGAGTATTTTTTATTTACCTTCTTATAACATGATATAATGATAAATGATAAATGTGCATAAGTTTCATAATCTTTGTTGCAAACTTAATAATTAGTTTTTTGTTGGACACGTTAACTATCATATTCATCATCAACCTGATTTATAAAAAGGAATAATTTATTTTCTGTGATTAATGATAATAAAGTAAATTTTTATTATAACATGATTCATAAAAGGTATAATTTGTTTTTTATAATTTCAATGTGTGTTTTAGTGGTTATAAAGTAATATTTTTTTATAGAAGTAGATTTTTATCTAAATAAACATTATAAGTGATTTTTTTCATATAAATAATTATGTGTATTTAATTAAATATAATCTTACATTTCATTCATATTATTATCAAGATGTTAACTTATATTTTTTTATTTAAATAAAATGAATTAATTCATGACATAATGAAAAATATGCATTTTGTTTTACTAGTATTGATTTTAACATGATTAATAATAATAATGAGTTATAATTTAATAGTTATTGGGTATGTTTTCTTAGTGTTTTTATAATTTAATTTTTTAATTTGAGTGTATAAAAACACAAACCAACATTCCATTTGTTTTATTGTAATGTTAACTAATTTTGGTTTTGTTTAAAAAAGATTTTATTAGTTAATGATAAATCTAAATATATTTTCATTTCATCTAAATGTGACTCTTATTTCAATGTCAATGTTGTATTTATATTCATAATATATTTTTTTCTGGGATAATTTATTTATTTTTTACAAAAAATTGAATGTAATCTATAGACTTGTAATTCAAGAGGCACATATTTCAATACTAAAATTTTACCATGATTCATAAGGTTGGAAACCACATTGTCTAAGGAATAATATAAATGAAACATGTTTTAAATAATTTGTTAATTTATGCTTTGAAGTATTTAAAGAAGATAAATTTATTGGTTAATGTTGACTAATTTCTTTCCATATTGCAATTGATTTTGTTTTTATTTAAAGAAGATAACTTTATGGGTTAATGATAATTCTAAATATATATATTTTCATTTCATTTATAAATTTATTACAATTTATAATTTGAATTTTATTTGAGTGTTGTATTTGTATTCAAAATATATTTTCTTTCTCATATATGTAATTTTTACAAGATTTTGGATGTAAATTTATTACAAATTATAATTTGATTTTTTATTTTGTTGTGTTTATAATCATAATTTTTTTTCTTTTTCATATATGTAAATTTTAAGAGATTTTGAATGTGATTTGTAACTCTTCATTCAAGTGGCACATATTTCAACTCTTAAGGCTCTATCATTACTCAAATAAAGTTGGAAACACATATTGAATAAAAAATAATATAAACAAAGAGTGCCTTAAATCATTTGTTAATTTCTATTTTGAAGTAATTTTTTTTGGTTAATTACACAAATATTACATTACAATAAAAAACATATTTCATTATGTACAAATACAAATAATATGTTATATATTTAATGTAACATAATCACATTTTTCATTTATTGTTGTTTATTATGACATTAAATTATATTTGTATTTAAATAATGTAAATTAATTCATATAATATAATGATAAATGTGTATTTTTTTTTTTACTTTAGTATAACATAATTCATAAAGGATATAATTTTGTGTTTTATAATTTTAATGTATGATTTAGTGATTTTAAAGTATATTTTTATCTAAAAAATTTTTATAAATAAAAAATAAAAAATTGTCATATCTTCAATTAAACACAATTGTAGATTTTATTCATTGTTTTATTATGATGTTAAATTATTATTTTCATTTAAATAAAATGAATTAATTTATGTAATATAATGATAAATGTGTATATTGTTTATTTAATTTATTATGACATGATTAACAATAATAAGTTATAATTTAGTAGTTATTAAATAGATTTTTTTTAAGTGCTTTTTATAATTCTAGTTAACTAATTTTGGTTTTATTTAAAGAAGATAAATTTATTGATTAATGATAATTCTAAATATATATATTTTTATTTCATTTAAATTTATTAGAAATTATGATTTGACTCTTATTTTAATATATATATATATATATATATATATATCATTTTTTCTTGTGATAATTTATGTAATTTGTAAAACTCAAATAAGGTTGTAAACTCATATTGTACAAGGAATAATATAAATGAAGTATGCCTTAAATAATTTGTTAATTTCAGCTTTGAAGTATTTAAAAAAGATAAATTTATTGGTTAATGTTAACTAATTTTTGCCTATATTGTAATGTTAATTAATTTTGGTTTTATTTAAAAAAGATAAATTTATTGGTAAATGATGATTCTAAATATATATATTTTCATTTCATCTAAATTTATTACAAATTATACTCAAAGTTTTGCCATGGCTTAAATAAAATTGGAAATCCATATTGTATAAGGAATAATATAAATGAAATGTGCCTTAAATAATTTGTTAATTTGTGTTTTAAAGTATTTCTTTTTTGTTAATTACACACATAATATGTTATATTTTTTAATAAAATACAGACACATTTCATTCAAAAACAAAATGTTGTAATTTTTTAACAAAATACAGACACATATTTCATTACATAAAAATATTTGTAATATGTCATATTTAATGAAACACAGATATTTTTCATTTATAGTTGTATTTTTAAGACATTAAACCATATTTTTTATTTAAATAGAATGAATTAATTTATATAATATAATGATAAATGTGTATATTTTTTTTTATAAACTTTATTACAACATGATTCATAAAAAGGTATAATTTGTTTTTTATAATTTTAGTATGTGATTGTGTGATTATAAAGTAATTTTTTTATCTAAATATATTATATAAATTAAAAAAAATTATACAAATTATTTGCTATATATTTAATTAAACAAAATCGTACATTTCATTATATTGTTCGATTATGATGTTAAATTAGATTTTTTATTTAAATAAAATGAATCAATTCATGTAATATAATGGTAAATGTGTATATTTTTTTATTTAATTTATTATAACTTGATTAATAATTCATTAGTTATTAAGTAGATTTTCTTTGGTTTTTTATAATTCTATTGTTTTACTAAAATGTATAATAAAAAAAATTAACATTCCATTTGTATTGTTTTATTGTAATATTAATTATATTTATTTTTATTTAAAGAAAAATTATTTGCTTAATATTAACTTAATATACATATTTTCATTTCAACTAAATTTATTAGAAATTATAATTTGACTAGTATTTTAATGTTGTATTTATATTTATGATATTTTTTCTTGGAACAATTTATGTAATTTTTATAAGATTTTAGATGTAATTTGTAAACTTCTAATTCAAGCTATACATATTTCAACTCTTAAAGTTTTACCATGACTAAAATAAGGTTGGAAACCCATATTGTATAAAGAATAATATAAATAAAGTATGATTTAAATAATTTGTTAATTTATGCTTTGAGGAGGATAAATTTATTGGTTAATGTTAACTAATTTATGATTTAAATAATTTGTTAATTTATGCTTTGAAGAGGATAAATTTATTGGTTAATGTTAACTAATTTCCATCATAATAATGTTAATTAATTTTGTTTTTTTGTTTAAAGAAGATAAATTTATTGGTTTATGATAATTCTAAATATATATATTTTCATTTCATCTAAATTTGTTACAAATTATAATTTGATTATTATTTAAATGTTGTATTTATATTCATAATAATTTTTCTTTAGATTATATATGTAAAATTTACAAGATTTTGGATGTAATTTGTAAACTTCTAATTTAATATACACATATTTCAATGCCTAAAGTTTTATCATAACTCACACAAGGTTAGAAACTCATAATATACAAAGAATAATATAAATAAAGTATACCTTAAATAATTTGTTAATTTTTGTTTAGAATTATTTATTTATTTATTAATTACACAAATAATATGTTATATTTTTAATAAAACACACAAATATTACATTACATTAAAAAACAAAAAAGTATTATTTTTTAATAAAACATAAACACATACTTCATTACATAGAAATATAAATAATGCGTTATATATTTAATGAAACACAAACATATTTTTCATTTATAGTTGTATATTTTTTATTTACGTTACTATTACTATAACATGATTCATATAATTTTAATATATGATTTTGTGATTATGAAGTAAATTTTTATTCAAGTAGATTTTTATCTAAACGAGTTTTATAAGTAAATTTTTTTATATAAATTATGTGTTATATATTTAATTAAACATAATGGTACAATTCATATGTTAAATTATTTTATGATTCATGTTATTTATTTTTATAACATGAATCCTAAAAGGTATAATTTTAATGTATGATTTTGTGTTTATGAAGTAAATTTTTATTCAAGTAGATTTTTATCTAAACAAGTTTTATAAGTAAATTTTTTTATATAAATTATGTGTTATATATTTAATTAAACACAATGGTACAATTCATTCGCATTGTTTTATTATGATGTTAAATTATTTTATTTATTTAAATAAAATTAATTAATTCATGTAATATAATGATAAATGTGTATATTGTTTTATTTGTAAACTTGAGGCACATATTTCAACTCTTATAGTTTTACCATGACACAAATAAGGTTGGAAACCCATATTGTATAAGGAATAATATAAATAAAGTATGCCTTAAATAATTTGTTAATTTCTACTTTGAAATATTTAAGGAAGATAAATTTATTGTTTAATATTAACTAACTTCTGACCATATTATAATGTTAATTACTTTTGTTTTTATTTAAAGAAGATAAATTTATTGGTTAATGATAATTCAAAATATTTGTATTCATTCACATTGTTTTAATATGATGTTAAATTATTTTATTTATTTAAATAAAATTAATTAATTCATGTAATATAATGATAAATGTGTATATTGTTTTATTTGTAAACTTGAGACACATATTTCAACTCTTATAGTTTTACCATGACACAAATAAGGTTGGGAACCCATATTGTATAAGGAATAATATAAATAAAGTATACCTTAAATAATTTGTTAATTTCTACTTTGAAATATTTAAGGAAGATAAATTTATTGTTTAATATTAACTAACTTCTGACCATATTATAATGTTAATTAATTTTGTTTTTATTTAAAGAAGATAAATTTATTGGTTAATGATAATTCAAAATATTTGTATTTTCATTTCATCTAAATTTATTACAAATTATAATTTGACTCTTATATGTTGTATTTATATTCACAATATTTTTTCTTGGGATTATTTATGTAATTTTTACAAGAATTTGGATGTAATTTGTAAACTTCTCATTCAACATGCACATATTTCAATGGTTAAAATTTTACCATGACTCAAATAAAGTTAGAAACCCATATTGTATAAGGAATAATATAAATGAAGTATACCTTAAATAATTAATTAATTTCTACTTAGAAGTATTTTTTTTTGTTTTGTTAATTACACATATAATATGTTATATTTTAATAAAACACAGAAATATTACATTACATTAAAAAACAAAATGCTATATTTTTTAATAAAAATTAACACATATTTCATTACATACAAATAGAAATAATGTGTTATATATTTATTGAACTACGATCATGTTTTTCATTTATAGTTGTTTAGTATGACATTAAATTATTATTTTTATTTAAATAAAATGAATTAATTAATGTGATATAATGATAAATGTGTATAACATATTTCATTACATACAAATAAAAATAATGTGTTATATTTAATGAACTACGATCATATTGTTCATTCATAGTTGTTTAGTATGACATTAAATTATTATTTTTATTTAAATAAAATGAATTAATTGATGTGATATAATGATAAATGTGTATACTTTTTGTTTACTTTATTATAACATGATTTATAAAAGTTATAATTTGTTTTTTTTATAATTTCAATGTGTGATTTAGTGATTATAAAGTAATTTTATTTATTTATTTTATTATAACATAATTCATAAAAGGTATAATTTGTTTTTTTTTGTATAATTTTAATGTGTGATTTGGTGATTATAAAATAAATTTTTATCCAAATAGGTTTTTATGTAAATACGTTTTATAAAAAAAAAAAAAAGGTTTTTATATAAATTATGTGTTATATATTTAATTAAACACAATCGTGCATTGTTTTTAAAGAGAAACAGTTGTGATATTTTTTATTATAAGAAAAAAATGTGAATACAAAAAACAAAGCTTATTGTTCCCTTATGAGAACATCATCCTTTTCTCCTTGATCCTCCTTTTCTAGCTTATAGTTGTCATGGAGATTGCTTATGCTATGAGTGCTATATCATCTTACAAATTGCCCAAGCAATAAAATGCAAAAACAAATCAGAAATTAAGGTATCCTAACATTTTTGGTGATGACGCTATCCTTTTCTAAGACACCGCAATTCAAACCAACCCCTTTATTTGCCATGCTATCCACCTGTTGATTTTGTTCTCTCAAAACATGCAGGAAGGTAATTGTGTTGAATTCATTGACCAAACAAAAGAACATATGATGCATCTTTGCGGAAGGAGTATTCCAATCTTTGGAGATATTTCTTGCTTCCCCAATGACAATTGAAGAATCTCCTATAACGTTCATTTCCTCAATCTCCATTTCTTTAGCCAGCTCCAAACCTTTGATTAGAGCATACCATTCCGCTCCATTGTTTGTTTCCCTCCCAATGCCACATGCATACTCTTTTGGCTTGTTCTCCTTGCAGTCAAATATTACTCCACCTGCACCTACAATCCCTGGTTTTCCTTTCGAAGCACCATCAAAGAACAATGAATTGATTCTTGTATTAATCCTACAATTTTGCAATTCCTCCATGCTCATCCTTATCTGCCAACTTGGAAGTCCTGACTTCTTTCATGGAATGATATGAGGGGAGGGATTCCAAAGGATGTCATCCATCCAAGCTCTTTCTTCCACCATAAGAGGTTCATTTTTAATTCTTTTCATTCCTCTTATGCATAAGGTATCCACCCATAAGGCATTTGCCACGACATAAACTTTATTAATGCAGGTGCTTTTTCCTTCAAATATTTCATTGTTCTTTGCATTCCAATTTTTCCAACATACAAACCTTGGGAGAGCTTCCCAAGCTCTGGCAAAGTCTGGCTTTTTATTCAAAGTACCTTGATAGCAATCGTTCCAGTTGAAGAAAATGTCATTCCAGTTTGTTGGCAACGTAATATTCATATTTAGTTCTTTAAGAACCTTGCTCCAAACTTTCTGCGTGAAATTACACTTTGTGAAAACATGCTCTAAGCTTCCCTCCTCTTTACACAAGATGCATCGTAACAGACCTGCAATCCCTCTCTTCCTTAGGTTCTCGACTGTGAGGGCTTTTCGGTGGGATAGGATCAAGAAGAAGAAGTTTACCTTTGGCAACCCATCTTTGCTTCAGATTTTATCCCACCTGTTGCTTTTTATTAGCCGGTTCTTCCTTTTATAAACCATGTGGTATCTTTCTTTACATAATATACACCTGATTTTCCCCATCCACGACTCTCGGCAAAATTAATATGTGTTGGTGCTTGCCCATGCATGAGCATGAGGAGTGCTCTAAAGTCTTCTTGAAGGTGCGCTGGAGGTTCCACACTTTTCCATCTGCCCCTTCCCATCCATTCAAAAACATCAAATTCACATTGTTTTATTATAATGTTAAACTATATTTTTTATTTAAATAAAATGAATTAATTCATGTAATATAATGATGTAGGTATATTTTGTTATTTAATTTATCATAACATGATTAATAATAATAATTTATAAATTCATCGCAAGGTCGACTACTCCCAGCGTTCTCTCCTTGCGGCGCTTCTGCAGATAGGGTTTGGTTCTGCTGAGGGCTTCGGCCTTCTGCCGCCCCTCCAGTGACTCTCGCGCCCTCCAGTTCCCCCTCGGGGCCCTTCTCATCGCTGCGCCTGCCATGGCGGCCTCCAGTTCGCCCTCCAAATCGCCCTCCGCCTCCAGATCGCCCTCGAGTCTTCCAGATCGCCATCCGCCTGCTGTTGCAGCTGCCGTGAACTCCATGGCTGTCCCGTTCAGCGCCGGCCCTCCTCATCCAGAGCCGGTTTCTCGAAGGGACTGCCCTTCTTTCAAAGAAGTAGCCTCACGACGAGGGGAGTCCTCTGTTCAGCCTGCCGCGATTCCGGAAGCCCCAGCGATCTCCATCCAGATGCCGAAAGAAGCCTTGGAGTTTGCTTCTGAGTTAAGCAAAACTTCCTTGGTTTGTAGATTCAATGGCCTCTGGACTTGCCTAACAGACCTCCGATCCTGGATCTCTTCTGCTTGGTCCTCTCTGATTGATGGTGAGGTTGTTGCTTGCCCTTGTGCCAAAGGTTTCTTCGTGGCTATTTTTTATTCCGGTGAAGATAGATTCAAGGTTTCTATCTCCGGGCCGTGGTTCTGGGGCAGAGCAGGGCTGTCCATGAAGCCATGGACCCCTGACTTTGACCCCTCCACGGCCTCCATCTCCTCTGCTCCAGTCTGGGTGAGACTCCCTTCTCTTCCCCTGCATTTCTGGGAGGGAAAATCTCTTGAGTCTATTGGAAACGGTCTCGGGAAATTTCTTTGCAATAGTCCAGATGAGAGTATAGACCGAACCATGTTTGCAAGGATCTGTGTAGAAATGGACTTCAAAAATGGATTCCCAGCAGAAATCAATCTCCTCGGCAAGGGCTACTCTTGGACCCAGAAGATCGACTACGAGAATCTCTGCTTCAGATGCAGGGTCTGCTATGAAACAGGGCATATAGCCTGTAACTGCGAGAAATCATCAGGAAAAAGAAGATTGCCCCGAAGCCAAAGGCCCACTTGGTGGAAAGAAGCACCTCCGGAGAAGCAAGCTGAAGGGAAGACCCCGGCACCAGTCCCAGAAGAGAAAGCCGATTCCACCCCCAAAGAACCTGCTCAGAGGACAGACCCAGTAGAAATACCTCCGCCCACGTCGCCAATGCCAACCCAACGAGTCTCAAGCTGGGCTGATATTGCCGATGCCGAAGAAACACAAGGTCAGACGGAAAACCATGATCAAGGCCAAAGCAGCGAATGGTAGACCGTATCAAAAAAAAAAAAAAACCCATTCAACATCGGACAGATGTAATGACACGAAGCCGAACTGGCTCGCTGAAATAGCTACCTTCAAGTAGCAATTAAGTTTGTTGCAAGTTTGCACGGTTATTGAATTACTGAGTGGCAGAAGCTCTCTCTTTTGATGTAATGAACCCAGTGGCTTGCCACTGTTTTTAATACAAAATCTTCCAATTGTTATTGTCTAAAAAAAAAAAAATAATTTATAATTTAGTAGTTATTAAGTAGATTTTTTAGGTTTTTTTATAATTCTATTTTTTTTATTTAAATGTATACAACACAAATCAACATTCTATTTGTATTGTTTTATTGTAATGTTGACTAATTTTATTTTTATTTAAAGAAGATATATTTTTTTTATTAATGATAATTCTAAATATATATATTTTCATTTCATTTAAATTTATTAGAAATTATAATTTGACTCTTATTTTAATGTTGTGTTTATATTTATAATATTTTTCCTTGGGACAATTTATGTAATTTTTATAAAATTTTGGATGTAATTTGTAGACTTCTAATTCAAGAGGCACATATTTCGACTCTTAAAGTTTTACCATGACTCAAATAAGGTTGGAAACCCACATTGTATAAGGAATAATATAAATTAAGTATGTCTTAAATATTTTTTAATTAATGCCTTGAAGTATTCAAAGAAGATAAATTTATTGGTTTAATGTTAACTAATTTCTGCCCATATTGTAATGTTAATTAATTTTGTTTGTATGTAAAGATGATAAATTTATTGGTTAATGATAATTCTAAATATATATATTTTCATTTCATCTAAATTTATTACAAATTACAATTTGAATCTTACTTTAATGTTGTATTTATGTTCATAATATTTTTTCTTGGATTATTTTTAAAATCAAACATTTCATTTATATTCTTTTTATTCTGAAGATATGAATTTTTAAAATAAAATGAATTAATTGGTAATTATAATGATAAATGTATATATATTTTATTTAATTTATTATAAGAAGAATGATAAGTTTTTTTTCAACAAAAACAGTGGAAGAATTATTTATAAAAAATGAATAAGTAAATGTTATAATAGACTCTACACACACTGATCCCACAGGAAGACCAAGTCCATGTCTCCTTGTGCTTCCTTTTCCATTCTATTTTTTTCAATACCATTTCTTATTCTATGAGTGCTGTAACTCCTTATAAACAGCCCAAGCAGGAGGATACAAAAACAGAACATTCAAAGGATGAAAATGAAAGGTTCACTATAAAGGGATCCGGTTTCTTTCATAATCCGGTTGATCACATAACATGTTTTCGCAATCTAGATCCACTACCTTATTGGAAGCCTCTCAAGGGCATGACCAACTCGGGTGAACTTTCTAGTGAATTACGCCTAAACCAACCTTGCTTAAATTTAACGTTTAAAAAGTTATCTCTTTGACTTGTTTACTTAACACATTTTCTTTATTAAGCTTACGCAGTTGCATCAAGTAAATAACCATGCACATTCATCCACATAATGCAACTAAACACAAGACAGGTATGGGTGGGGCACCCAACTAGCAAACCCTGTTAAATTTTATTAAGAGATACTATATTACAAGAGTGGAGTTGCCAAACTGATGAGCCTCCTTGTGTACTCCCAACCAACGACACACTGAATACAAGTTTATAAAAGAGAATGATTTGACTCCACCAAGGGCGTCCAACTTTGTTTCTGTCGACTGTCACTTCCCTGCTTAGTTGACGTTGCCGAAAACCACATTGTGTTGTTGACTCGTTTGGACTAGTTGCTTGCAAAGCCGTTCGTCCCACAAATCGTTTGTGTTGTTGATTCAACCGTTTTAACGAACTGTGCTAGTGACCTGCGTTTCTTGGTGAGCCGCCATAGAATTCCTTCACTTCGCATTATGTTCCTTGCCAAAACTTGGATGATGTATTCAAATTTTTCCTTAGTATTTTTATAGTGTCACATGAGTGAGTGCATCCTCAGAAGGTGGGCCTACCCCTTCACTTAGCACACACGCTAGCTAAGGTCCGACGTGCCCCTTCACTTAGTGCACACACTAGCTAAGGTCCGACACGCCCCTTCACTTAGCGCACACACTAGCCAAGGTCCGACGCACTCACTCTACTAGTGGTCCACTTCGTTCATCTGTGCGTGCACTCCTTTTCCTTTGTTGAACTAGTGCGCTACATGGTGGGCGAGCTTTCGTGCATCATCGCGAGCATTCCCTGCCAAACTCCCAAAATGTGCGCTAAGTGCGCTAAGGTAGTCGTCTACATCGCCAAGGTGTTGGGTGCGTTCTTGGGCGCAAGATCCAACTACCAACCTTCCATTTAGGCGCTCCCACCAAGCGCACGTCTTGGCCACCGGTGTGGTGCTCCAAGTGTGTTTCACGTGGGGCACCTTGGTCACTTGGCCCATGTTCTTTTGGGATTTTTCTCAAGGTGCGTTCACATCCCCACAAGTGCTTGGGCTTCGTCACACTTCCTTCGCTGCATGTCAACGTTTCATCAAGGTGCCACACCCGTGGGCTTGCCAAGCGCCACTTGCTTGGGTGTGGGTATCGTTTAGTGGGAGCGTGCCCATACTCGGTCCGCACACAGCTCTTCGTTCCGTCACCTGGTCAAGGTGCCCCTTGCCAAGTCTATCGGTCGAACTATCTTTCCCACATGGGCACTCAAGCCAGCCTCTTGGGCGTGAAGAATGTGTCATCTAGCGTATGGCTGTAACACATGCCCCTTAAAAAATGCCTTCAACATAATTAAAAAAAATTAACAAAATCATCTAAATACTTATTAAAATTATTTTAAAATCAAAATATATTTATTATAAATTATTTAATAAATAAAAATAATAAAAATAATAAAAATATAAATATACATTTTAATTTTTTTAATAAAAACTAACTAAAAAAATTAAACAAGTCAATATAGATTTACATAATCACATTGCCAAAATTATCTATATAATTAGTCAATATAGATTTAAATACAAAATTGACAATAATTAAAAATAAAATAAACCTATTAAAATTACATAATCACACACCCAAATTAAGTATATAATTTGTCCATATAAATTTAAATATAAAATACAAAATTGACAATAATTAAAAATAAAATAAACCTATTAAAATTACATAATCACATTACCAAAATTAAGTATATAATTAGTGATATAGATTTAAATACAAAATACAAAATTGAAATTATAAAGACAAATTATAACATAAACTTATTAATAACATTATAATGAAATATTTTATGTTAATTGAAGGTTTTAGAAAACTTTTTTGTTATAAACATTCTCTTGTGGGATCCTAAATGAGCTTAAAGCTAGTAATGTTTTATAAATATAATTATTATGATTTGAAAAAAAAAGAAACTTATGAAAATTTATATTAAATTAAAATGAAAGAAAAATATTTATAGTAATTATTATAGTTTATCAATTGATTCATTTTATTAAAATAAAATAATATATATATTATGTGTTTGTAATTTAATAAAATTATAAATAAAATGTTTGTTTATTTTAATATATGATTAATTTATTATGCCTATGTTGTTATAGTGTTTGGTAATAGTAATTGAAATGAAAAGTTGCAAATGCAATATTTACAAGTTCAAATTTCATATATATATTATTTAAAATCTTGTTAAAATATTTAAATATGTATTTTTATAATAAAACAACATAAAAAAAAGTTTATTTGTATATTATCTATTAAAATCCTAAAAACCAATAAAAATATCTAGAAAAATATTTGTCATTAATTAAATTATATATATAACTGTGTTCATTAGCATTATTTATATTTTGTGATGAAATGTGTTTAAAAAATTTAACATTATAATTTATCAATTAAATTTATGATGATGAAAATTAAAATATAGTGAGACCAACTTTGGTTTATTCAAACCTTTAAAAAAAATACATGGTTTACTTTAAAATCTCGTTCATGTGCTCAAAAAGCTTTGCCAATAAACTTTCCAAGCTCATTATAGTTTTGACAAGTTAGGATAAACATTTGTATTGTAACAAATACTATGAAACTCATATGTTTACTTATGTTGCATTAACAATATAACACTTTATTTATATGTATATTTTCTATGTGTTCATGTTTTATTAAAATAATCTCCACCCAAAATTTAAAATCATATTAAAATTTAACCATTAAATTGTAAAAAATATCAAAAATATACTCAATATAAATTTAAATACAACACTGAAATTATATAAATTAAATTATAACTTATTATGATGATGAAGGGGATGATGGTTAACATCCACTGAGACCAAACTTTGGTCTATTGGACCTAAAGAAACAAATTATTTAGTTTGTTTTAAAATTGTATTCCTATGCTCAAAGAGAGAAGCGTCCCGAGCTCATTATAATTTTGACATGTTAAAAGGCTAGGAATGTTGGTATTGCAACAAAGGTTATGAAACTAGGATATAATGTGGGTGTACACAGGGTACTCTAAGAGGAAGTGATTTTCATCTTCAATGTTCATATTTTCACAGAGATGGAAGATCCTTTCCACCCATGGTGTTTTTTAGGAACCACCCAACGACCTGTTTCACTATGAAGCTCGTGAGAGTTCATTCTTATCTTGGTTATATTAACTTTTTCTTTGAATTAGTTAAAACAAAGAGATACTTTTGATCTTCTAGAGTAGGGTTGATGACCTCCTTATAATATCTTAATTTTCTTTTAGCCTCTAAATCTTTCTCACACCACATTTTCTTTTTAAACTTAGAAGTAACAATATTTTTATTGTTATTAATATTTTGCAATGCAACATTTTCATCGATCTCCCAATGGTTTGACCATGCCCTTGTATCTTAAAGCTAGCTTAGGAAGTCTATGGCCTCCTGTGTTATTGATTTTGTGCTTGTACAATATGAGCCTAGTCATAGCTAGGCTCTCGATAATGGAAAGGCCCACTTCTATAAGGAGATTAGGATAGGGTGTATTGCTTTTAATTTTGAGGTTTTACGTTATAAAACACTTATGGATTTGCTCAATCTTTTTCCAGGATTCTCAAGAGATACTGCAACCCCAAACCTCACATCCATACAAGATAACAAGAGTGACTAAAGTTTCAAAGATAAGCTTCTTCTTAACATCACAAAGTTTGCTGCTTTACAACTATTTTCAAGACCAAAATAACCTTTCCACCCTCCAGTAATCCTTTTCTCAATGCTATAGTTCTAGTTGAGCTTGTGATGCATATCAATTCCTAGGTATTTGTAAGAAGACACTTTCTCCAAGTTGCTAATATGAAATTATAACTTATTTTTATCAATAATATTAAAAAATGAATATATATATATATATATATATATATATTAATTATAATTTCCCAATTAATCATATTTATAAAAATATGTATCATTAAAACAAGAAAAAATAAAATGAAATGTTTATTTATATTTTATGTATTGAAAAAAAATTGCATCATAAAAACTACTAAAAAAATCTACTTATAAAAAACACTAAACCATAAACTAAAATTATTGAAAAAAAATTATAACTTATTATTATTAATTAGATTATACTTTATCAAATATAATTTATAAATCAAATTAAGCATTGTTGGTGTAAAGATACTATGACTTGGTTAAACAATTAGGACATTGATTAAAACAACATTTTGCAGAACATCAATAATGTCAAAAATATTATTATTTCTAAGTTTGAGAAATTGTGGTGTGAGGAAAATTTGGCGGTTAAGAGAAAATTAAGATACAATAAGGAGGTCATTAATCCTAACTTGGAAGATCAAAAGTATCTTTCTAATTAACTAGCTCATAGAAGAAAATTAATGTAGCCAGTATTATAACAAACTCTCATGAACTCCATAGCGAAACATGGTGTTGGTTTATTCTTAAAACTCCATGAGCATAGAGGGTTTTCAATTTCTATGGAGGATGAAAATCACTTTCACTTAGAGTACCCTTCTTACACCCACATTAGATCTGAGTTTCATATTATTTGCTACAGTACAAACCTTTATAGCCTCCTAAATTTCCAAAACCATAGCGAGCTTGGAAAGATTCTTGGTAAGTTTTTTAGCACAAGAATAAAATTTTAATCATTATCCTTCTTAAAGTTTGATAAACCAAAGTTTGATCTATACAAATGTTAATCATATATAAAGAAAGAAAAAGAGAGTATTAGATTATGTTTCATTAAAAATATGATGCATTATTTCTGAATAATGAAATTTGTGTTTATGTTTTATTATAATCATAACATAACCGCTTAAAACAAAAAATCTTATTAAAATTACACATTTAAATTGAGAAAGAGAATATATTTAATATGAATTTAAATACAACATTAAAAGTTAAAAAAATTTATAACTTATTATTAACAATCATTTTATATAATTTTATAATAACTTGAGATAAAATAAATATATATATATTTATAACTATAATTTACTAATTTTTTTAATAGAAACCAAAATAAAATATTTGTAATAAAAAAGAAATTATACTCGAATGTGAGCACCAGCTTGTACCATCGACAATGCATAGAAATTCGAGCTGGGAATTGGTTGTGTGGCGCCACACATGCCAGGGCCTTTAACTCCTCTACCCGACCCGTCGACACTTCGATGTGGGCAGGTGAGGACGTTCCTTCCAGAGTAGGATGAGAACCGAGCTTATTCCATCACCATTAATTTTGGTTTTGATGGTGGTAGATTTGGATTGTGTGGGCATTGGGATGGTACAACAAAATTGGTTTAGGTGGATAGGCCCGAACAAGCATGGAAATTCGAGCTTTGTATCTTTCCTCGACCATTAATCTTAGGCCCATTTGGTTAACGAACATCTTGCCAGTGGTAGGGGGGGCGAGAAAATTAACCACTACTCGCTCATAAAAAATATGATGGGCACTCTTATGGAGGATATATTGGGAAACTATAGCTCAACACGCAACACAGTGCTCTCAGCCAAAGCCAAGATGAAAAACCTGGACAACCAACTCAATGGCCTAGTTGCCACCTTTGCTTGAAAGCACCTAGCCAGTGGACAAAGACAAGTTAGTAATACAAAGATGGGATGTAGCACCACAACATGTGGAAGGTGAATGGAAAGGGGCTCTACTTTGATTCAAATGGTTTTTATCGGTGTTCCTTTTCCCATCCATACTACCATCGAAACTTTGTTCAAGCACGTTCGCGACAAGTCTTCTCCCCTTCCGACAAATAATCCTGCTATCAACTCTAATGATGGGGAGTGGGGTTTTCCCATCCTGCAAAAGTTTCCCCCTCTATAATTTGTGGTCATGAATCCTTTGAAGGATCTGCCTCGGTCGGGCTCGAATTCTCATTTCAAGTCTTTCTGTTACAATATGTTTGTTAGGCTTATTTTAAAAAAATTGATAAATTGCAGAACTGTGAGGTACATAACTATTTTTTGGTATCCTATGCTAATAGGATTTTTTCTGTTATGATCAACCTAGAAGGGTCTGTAATTTTGACTAGTTAGGGCGGTGGTTTCACTATCTACGACCACTTAAGAATCCTCATGAACATATAATTTTTAATTCCGCTGTTTAGTAAAATTTGCAGCATTACAAAAAATATATATAAAAAAACTTATTCCTCAGTGAGATGTAGAATAGTCGGTGGTATGGTATGGTTAAGATGCCCCCTAAGTTGAAAGGTCTCCCATTCAAATCCCACTGTGGTTCTTCCACTTGCCAACAAAAAAAATATATTGATTGGACCATAAAATTGTTATTAAAAAAGGTTTTGATATACATTAAGGAGGAAAGAAATGAACCTTTGAGTTGGAAGATTACATCCCAGCCGTACCTGAACCAGATTGTGCACCTAGTTTGATTGTGCATGCATGTCCGAGTGTGTTGTTTCTCAGAAGAATATATGCCAACATTTCTTGGGGCTCTGCTGCCACATGCAACCAGAATTTTGAATCTTGATCAGATCCATAGCATGGTGAGTTGAGTCGGCTTCGGGACCTGCCAGGGAAGCTGTAATGGATCCACTCCCGGATCTGAGCACGAATAAGCGTTAAAGAATCTTAGATGAAGCTTTCATGAATTTGGTGGCTACCACTTCTCCCCCACCTTTGCCTATCCTGGAATATAGAGATGTGAACTTCATGAAGCAAGCAACCGCTCCTAGGATCTAGATCATGTCAGCAACTTCAAAACTAAAAGCCTTATCTTTGAGTGAGAAATGTCTAATAGGTCAGTTCATGGGAATATGGCCTTTGTCAAAGACTATGGAGGTATAGATAAATAAGAACTAGACTCCCTTGATATCTGGGAGGATGCGACACTGCTTCTGCAGAAAGAGCTTCTTCTCCTTATTTGAAAGCAAAGCTAACATAGATTTTATCTTCACGAGTGGTCCCTATTTCATGGGTCATCATGCTTTATATTTGAACCGATGGAGCCTATCATTTGATCCATAAAAGGATGTGCCATTGATGGTACTAATTTGGGTCCAGCTCCCACACCTGCCCCTACATTGTTGGAGTGAAACGAAGCTCCTCCACAACACTGAAAATCTAGGAGGGGAAGAACACACGGTAGATCCCGAGCAGGATCTCAATCGATAAAGAAATGTTGAAAACTGTCTCTTGGAGTTGCAAGGGTCTGGGAGGCTTAATGAAAGTAGAAGCAATAAAGAAGATAATAAAATATGAGATGCCAGACATACAACTGCTCCAAGAGACAAAAATGCTAGACGTTGAGGCCATGGCACATTCATGTAATTTCTAGAAAAACAACAAAGGAAAATCCATAAGCTCCAAAGGAGCCGGGGAATAGACACCATAATCTTAGGTAAATTCTTGGTCAAATCAGTCAGGGAAAGACATCACTGGATATTGGCATAAATTCAGGAAAATGAGGACATAATCCTGTTATACATCTGTAATGTATACAGGAACACACTATAGGGACAAGACAACATTTTTGGAAGATATCAACAATCTAAAGGAAGAGCTACGTGGGGAATATCTCATCATTGCCGAGGTCTTTAATACCACTAAGTCACAATGTGAGAAGTGACAGGTAACAAAAGTAAGGGACCCTTTTGGTGAGAAGATGGAGGACTTGATGGCGGATCTGGATATGCTTAACATCCCATTGAGGAACGGAAATTACACTTGGAGCAATAGAATAACTATAATAGGGAACATAGCGACAAGGCCGGACATATTTCTGGTAAGCTCCACCTTCTTGTAGAAATACCTCCTCCCTACCTCTCTTGCTCTCCCTTCAACAGTGTTAGAACAAAAACCAATAGATTTGATTTTATCCTCTCCAGTCAATCTCGGGCCCATTCCATTCAAATTCAACCCAATCTGTTTAAATGATGCTAAGATTATGGAGTTAATCCAAAGGGAGTGGAACCTCCAACACTTCGGATCCCCCAGTTACATTTGGGAATCAAAACTAAGAATAGTGAGAGTTGCTTTAAAGAAATGGGTGAAGGAAGACTTTGAGGATCTAAACAAGTAAAAAATCCATCTACAAAGGGAATTAACAACTATGCAATCCATAATGGAAGTAGAAGAGGAATCTCCAGAGCATCTGAAGCAGGAGAAAGAGATGAACATCAGAATTCTAAAGGCTACAAGACAGATAGAAGAGGTATGGAGAATAAAATTTAGGCATATGTGGTTGAAGGGTGGAGACAACAATAGTGAGTACTTTCACAAGCAAACCAAGGTTCAACAAAGTTACAATGTCATCAAGGAGGTGAAGGATAATCATGGAAACAAGATAACAGGGCATGAATGTATTAAGGATCACACCTATAGTCATTATCAAGAGCTATATGCATATACAGGTGAGACAGATCCCCAAACATAAATGGATTTACTCAATGGAATACCATCGCTCATAAAAGATGCAGAGAAAAGGGAGCTGGCAAAACCCATCATGGAATACAAGATAAGAAATGCAATCTGGTCACTCCATGCTGATAAAGCACCGGGGCCAGATGCTTTTACAATAAATTTTTACAGAGAAACCTTGTATGTAATACAAGAAGATCTGAAAAAAATGCTAAACTCGACAAGGAATAAAGACAAGATTGGTGGGGTAACTAACTCATCCTTCCTGGATTTGATACCAAAAGAAAAGAGTCCTTTAATGCTTGATATATTCAAACCAATCTCATCATGCAACAATTCTTATAAAATCCTGTAAAAAATATTAGCTTCGAGAATGAAAAACATCATGGGTCGTCTCATCTCAGATTTGCAAGGAGGTTTCGTAGAAGGGTGCTAGATTCTGGACAACATCATCATCGTTCAGGAATCAATACACTCCAGCGTGGAAATGAAGCAACAAGGTATGGCGATTAAACTGGACATGGAAAATGCATTTGATAGGGTGAATGATTTGAAAATCTGAAGATCTTTTTAACCAATAAATTTGAATGAAAACATTCAGAAAATTGACTTAAAATATGATTTTAAATGCTTCAAATCAACACATACACATAAAACAGAGAGATGCAAGCCATAAACATAACACAAAGCTGATAATGGAGTTCACCCCCTCCTCGGCTACGTCTCCGGGCTGCTTCCAATGGGAAGGCCGATCTTATTCAGTCTTCAAAAATTACAAACTAGGTGTTCTGGAAACACCTATGTTTTCTGTTTTGTCAAATGCAGAAACAGACTGCACCACTGCGTCTGTCTCGAAATTCTGAGTAAAATGAGTATAAAGTTGACTCTGTTTGCCTGGGGCCTCCTCTGGCATGCAATTCGAGACAACCAATCTACACAAAAAGACAAAAGCACTAAATGTTCTGTACTTCGTCTCGGAATCTGTGCAGGCGCTCTGTACTAAACTCTGAATCATGACTTCTGAACTTTCCCCCCCTGTCGCTTGGTCTTCGTGGCTCCTTTTATAGTTTTCTACGATGCAGGGTTGGAATTTCAAATGACGGACACCCGTCAAAATTGCCGGTAACAAACAAAATCTGAAACGTTTTCTGTATTCTAAGCCAGATTTTGATGGTCTCGGCAAAATCTTAGCTGTATTTGACGGGTAAATTGACCCATGACGGCCATTTACCCGTCAAATTCCATCCCTGCTGCGATGTAACCTCTTAACCAATGTCCACCGACATATTGTCAATGGCGGCCCTGTGGCCCAATGGTAAAGAGCAGTGTGTAACAGGGAGAGGTCCTGGGGTCAAACCCGCGGTCTCCACTTTACTCGTTAGTTTTGTAATGTTGGCGCACTATTTTATAAACCATGTAGAGCATGATTATATTATGGTTATATATTATTGTTTCGGTGGCATATCCCATGGTCCACGTTGATATGGTTAGCGTTTTCATGGTTTGACCGACCACATTATAATATGACTTGTTACACAGTAACTTTATTTTAACCATTTTTCTCCATGGGTCATGGTGGCCTTTCCACAAGGCTTTGGGTTCAATTCCCATTGCCCCAATTACAATTTTTTTAAACCATTTTAAGCAACATTGACAAAACTTCAAATGCACACAACTTCTTCATCTGGAGGTTGTTTCATGCGAAACGAACGTTGATAGGAAGCCGAAGAAGAGATATCTACCACGGTAACGTTTGAAGACTTTAAATTTGATCGGTGTTGAGATGATCCCACTTGGATCAGTAAATCACTTTTTTCTCTTTGAAATCATGTCTAAGTTTGGATTTTCCAAAATATTTGTAAAATGAGTAAAAGCATGTATAAGCAGGTTGTGGATCGCACCATTAGTAAATGGTAGACCTTCCAAATTCTTTCAGGCAACCAGGGGGCTCTGGAAAGGCTGTCTAATGTCCCCATTCCTCTACCTCTTGGTGGTTGAAGCTATGAGTAGAAAGCTACAACTTTTGTAGGAGTCTAGAGATCTGAAAGGTTTGCTGATAGCCAGAGGAGTGAAAGTTGCCAACCATGTGCAGTTCGCTGATGACACCATTCTGCTAGGAGGAGCATCTATTACAATTGCACATAGATTCAATTCAGTTATGTCCACTTTCCTCAAAGCAACTGATGGAAAAATAAGTTCAACCAAGTCCAAAGTTTATGGGTGCAATTGCACCCCCGAGAACGCTGGAAAAGATAGCAAGGACCCTTGGTTTCGAAGGAAATGCAACTTGGAATTCCTTCAATTACCTTGGGATCACAATCTTCAAAGGGAAAAAAAGGTTGCTTGCTGGCAAGGGATGATAGATCAGACCAATAACAAAATCAACTTGTGGGGGACAAGGTCGCTTAATCCTGCTGGAAAGCTCTCCCTTATTAATTCCATCCTTCTTGCCTATCGCATTAACTCTTTCTCAATCTCTCTTGCTCCAAAAAAAATTATGAAAGACTTTACAAGAGAAATCAGAAGATTTTTGTGGCAAGGAGGCAAATTAGACATCCTTAAAAAATTTCACTTAGAGAATTGGGAAACTGTTTGCAAACCAAAAATCTATGAAGGAGCTGGAATACGAGATCCAAGAAAAATGAACTTAGCTCTTGGAGCTAAAATTCTCTAGAGAATTGTAACTAGAAAACGAGCGTGGTGGAAGGAAATCATCCCAAAAAAAATACCTGATAGGCACCAGAAAGAGATGTCTAGACATCATAAGCATGGACAGGAAAGGCTCGTCGATATGAGAGTTGTGTAAAAACGTTGCACATATCCTAACAGAGAAGTTGAAATGGACACCAAGAAAAGGTAAGGTTATCAAAATTTAGTTTGATTAATGTGCATATGTTTCCCCCGTTGTTTTAGTGCAGGCATTCCCAGACTTAATGCAGATATTAGAAAGTATGAATATCCACACGTTATATGATCTCTCTGACTGGATGACCGACGGGAGGTGGTCTGGTTGGCTCGATCTGGATATTGACCAACTCAATGATGATTGCAATGCTCTCATCATAGTGATACCAACACCTTTCCACCCCGTGCTGAAGGATTACGATGTTGGGGAAAAACATGGTGCTATATGGTGAAGGAAGGTTACAGAGTAGTGGATGTGGATTAAAATAGCTACAACAACGACGAGAAATGGAAGAAGATCTGGAACAAAGATGGTCTACCCAAAATCAACGTGTTCTTTTGGATACTATCCCACCGCAAAACTCTAACAACAGAGAATCTAAGAAAAAGAGGAAATGAAGGACCGATAAGATGTATTGTCTGCAAAGATTATGAGGAATCTATAGAACACCTTTTTTTAGAATGCAAATTTTCCAAGGAGGTTTGGCACCAAGCTTATAAGGATCTGCAATTCGAATTGACATTGCCAACAAATTGGGATGATCTATTTGCTTGCTAGAAGGACTACTACTAAGGATCACTCCTCAACAAATCAGGCTTTGTGAGGGCTTGGGAAGCTCCTCCAAGGTATATCTGCTGGAATACATGGACAACGAAAAACAAGGATATCTTTGAGGAGGAAAAAACAGTATGAGAAAATTTGCGGCAGCTGCAAAAGCTCTTTGGGTAGAAGTTTTATTCATGAGGGGAATGCACAACATCAGCAAGGAATCATTGACAGTAGAAGAAAGAGATTGGGTCTCCGAATCGCTAGTTCTCCTGCCACATATGCCATGAAATCAACCTAAAAAAAATTCAATTTTGCAATCTGGAAAATAAGAATGAACCCAGAAGAGTTCAAATGTTGGTAGAAGAAACTGGATTCCAGCTCTTTGTTCTTTGACGGTGCCTCGAAAGGCAATCCAGGGATGGCAGGAGCAAGGGGATTTTATTTCAATTATGAAGGAATCAAGCTGAAAGAGTACGCTTAGGGAATTGACGGGAAGACTAACAATGAGGAGGAATAATTAGCATTAATAAAAGGACTGGAGCTGACAAGGAAATATGGAACCGAGGAATTGGTGGTCTTCGGTGACTCATGCATGATTAGTGGAGAAGTAAGAAAACTAGCAAGGAACTGAAAAAACCCAGTCACCAAGACTCACCATCTATTAAAATGCATGGTAAATGATTACAAATCCATCATCTTCCTTCATGTTTTGAGAGAAAATAATAAACAAGCAGATAGTATGGCCAATAAGGGAGTGGATCTAGATTGCGAAAACATATGTGATCACCTGGATTATGAAAGAAACTGGATCATTTTATAGTGAACCTTTCCTTTTCATCCTTTGAATGTTCTGCTTTTGTATCCTCATGCTTGGGTTGTTTATAAGGGGTTACAACACTCATAGAATAAGAAATGGTGATGAAAAAAATACAATGGAAAAAGAATCACGAGGCATGGACTTGGTCTTCCTCTGGGATCAGTCTGTGTCTAGTCTATTGAAACATTTAGTTATTCATTTTTTATTAAAAATTCTTCCACCATGTTTGTTAAAAAAAAAACTTATTATTTTTGTTATATTAAATTAAATTATATATATATATATATATATAT
>LPNX010128502.1:0-47079 GCA_001517045.1 Pseudotsuga menziesii
TTTAGGTCTCACTTTGAATTAGGGGATAGATTGTGTGCATGTGAGGTTGTGAATCCAAAATAATTACTCAATAACAATAGCAATGTATGAAAAAACTGAAAAAAAAACTTTTACCATGCAAATTTTTTTTTTTTTTTTTTTAATAAATAATGCTAAAAATTTAAACGATGCTGTAAACAAGGGACAGAAATGGCTGCAGGTCTGCAAGTGGTACAGGTGGCTGTGCAAGTGCAGGAAAAATGGAAGCAAAGAGGCTGGGTTTCGGCGCGAAAACAAAGTCAAAAAACAGTTCGCGGACCGTGGGTATGGGGCGGACTCGCGCGGTCGGACCGCGGGTTGGAAGGCAACAGTCGTGCGCAGATCGCGGGTTTGAAGGAAACAGGCGCGGTCTAGGTCGCGGGTTTCGGGATGACAGCGGCGGTCGGAGCGCGCCTGTGTAATGAACAGGCGCGGTCGGATCGCGACTGTGGGTGGAAAAAACGCGGTCGGGGCGCAGGAAAAAAGGCTGACAGCGGCGAACTGGTCGCGGGTTAGGGCCTGAAATGCGCGGTCTGGCCGCGGCTACGAAAGGAAAAAACGCGGTTTCCGGCGGCCGAAAACGACAGCCGAAAGTACAGTACGGAAAAATAACTTAAAAAAGACAGCGGAGTCGCCAAAACTGTAGCTAGGGTTTTCACCCTAGCTTGTGCTGATGAGCACCTACTAAGGAATCTGGAATCCTTAGTAGCAGTTCAATGATGTAAAAAAGAATAAACTGAAACAAAGACTAAGCTAAAGCAGTAAAAAGTAAATAACATGAAGCAAAAACAGTAAAGAAATGTATAATGGTGATTTTATTGATAATACCTCCGATGAGGAGGTTGGTGGAGTCCGTTGCGCTGGTCCGATGTCGGTGGCTTCGAGCTCCAAGCTGCTTCTTTTCCTTCTCCGGTGGTGGAAATGGGCCAAAAGAGTTCTCAATGGTGAAAGTAGCTTGATGGTAAGCTAGGGTTTCGAGAATAATTTCGGCAGAGGCAGGATGCTTGTGACTGTGGATGTGAAATGAGGGGTCTCCACCACTTATTTATAGTTTTTTAGTGGTGGAATGCTAGCCCATGGTTTTGGAAACCATATGGTTTAGGGCAGCTTGTTTAGGGTTTTTTCCTCCTTTCCTCATTATTTTATATTTTTTCTTCCCTTTTGGGGATTTTTGCTATTTTTGGAGGAATTTTGGACATTTTTGGAGGAAAAATGGGTTTTTTGGCCTTTTGGAGGCTTTTTAGATGGCTTTATGGCCTTTTAGAGGCTTTTTAGGCCTTTTGGAGGCTTTTTAGTGGGATTTTCAGGGAAATATGGTAGGCAAATGGACAAATGAGCCATGTAGTGGGGTAGATGAGGTAGTTAACCATTTTTGGGTGTTAACATGTATACTTATAAAAAGAATCTATTTTTTTTTTTTACAAACAAGGTGTATCTGTAAAAACGAAAGACACGGTTAAAACCCTTATAATTATTACAATTACAAATGTCAATACATTGAAGTCATAAACCAAATTAATTGGATTATGTAACCATTAGATAACTAGGTTATTAGAAATTACTGAGAGTCCTTTAAGGGAAAACAAAAAAGATAGTGGTAATTATTATAAACTAGAATTTCCACAATACTTTGTAATACTAGTTAAGAGTCAAACTAAATAAGTATTAAAAATTGTTAAAAATTAAATAGAATAATTTATTTTAAAATGAGGGTTTCCACACGATAAACCCTAGCTCATAACTCTCAACAAAAACGAGCAAGAATTATAACTAAACTATGACTGTATGTATTAGTCGTAAAAACATTAATAATAAACTTTTACAAAGTACTTAAAGCAGAACACAAAACTTCGCTTACAGTCGAGAAGGGTAAAAACCGAGAGTACACACAGCATAATGTTAAGCATTACGATAAATCGAGACAAGCTGGAAGACACAACTGTCTTTACAAGAGAACTATTGTTTAAATTATAAATAAGCCGTAAAGCTAAACATCAAAACTATTTACATTGCTCACTTTAAAACCTAGTCTACCCATCTATTAGCAAGGGTTTGAAATTGGGTAAATCAACAAACGACCTATAAAATAAACCACATAACTTATGGCGAGTCGAGGAAGGCTTTCCCAAACCCTGGGTTATTCCAAATGACCACCCTCATACAAGTAGGGTAAAACCCAACACATGGACCACAGGGCTTACGCGCATTAAGCCATAAGCCACGACCTTTGAAGACAGTCTGCATACTTCATCCACCATTGATGTATGTAGTGGCGAGCCCCTGCAAGAAGTTTAAAATACAAAAGTCAGAAGATAAGTAACTTAAGATTCGTTTTATACTATTGTAACAGCAAAAATGCCTACTGCAAATTAAATAAACATTAAAAACAATTTTTTTACATGTGTTTGAAACAATGAACAGTCTCGTAAAGGTACTGTCACCAAGAGGATTTGCAGAATAGACCCAACAGCCTGTAAGACTAAAACTCACGCAACGATGAGCCACGAGGACAACGAAAGGAAGATTGAGCAAACAACAAGCCACATGAAATGATAGACTCAACAAAGTTTGCAGATTGAGAACTCATACCCACTAAGGATGGCTTTAAAACCAAAAATTGGAGGCAAAGGCAACACTAACCCAAGACTTGAGACAACGGCCACCATGAAAGCCAAGCAGAGCAGCCTCAAGGGCCAGCATGAACTGCAAAGGAGAAATGAAAAGGGTTAGGGTTACGATGGTTCTTATATCTTTCACACTTGGCGAGGAGAAGACCACGTGGTCACATTAAATCAAACCATGCAGTGGATCGTTTTCTATAGTTTCCTGCATAAAATGATAACGAATTATTTAATCATTGAATCACGATGCATAAACTATATCATCAACCAAATTATTGCTTATAAATAGATACACCGCTCATCATATGATATACTAGGTCAGGGTTAGAATATCAACGTTGTGGTTTACGTTGACCTAGCAGGAAGTGACACCTTTAAACTTTGGTAAATGCCGAAATCGTTCATGCATAGAACTCACTCTATCCATTAACCATATGACTATTATATTGTAACATTACTAATATAATATGGATGTTAGTAATCCCTTTCATTAAACATCGACCTTGATATGGATAGAAGTATTTATCATATAGAAGAGCTCAAGTTAACCACCGAATACCTATAGCTTTCTTATGTAGAAACAGTATAGTTTATACATGGTTAATCTTTGGTAAAAATGACTTTTCAAGTTGTAACAATTATAAGTGGCACTACATAGTTTATGTAGAATGATAAACTCTATTTTAAACTTGTTTATGTCCATAAACTAATTGTAGACTTGAGTATCTATTAAACAAAATAGATTATGCATGTTTATAAGACATATAAGAACTAATAAATCAAATGGTAACAAAACTAAGAAGTTGACAAAGTGTTTTGTAAAGACACTTTTATGAATTTCTTTTACATAGTTGAGAGTGACAAAACTTTGAAATATTTTGGTTGTGACTCAACTTGGTTCTTACTAATGATTCACCATGTTTATTGGGTAGTAAAGTGGTTATACAATTATACAAATAACTAGAAATTCGACATGTTTCGAAGCATCAATCTCAGAAAAACTGATTGTAAACAGTAATTTAATATAAGAGAAGTATCATAGAAAATTAAGAAATTGAATAGGAATGATCCTACTCGAGTCGAGAATTATTAGAACCACATGGTTCGACATGAAGTTAAGAAGTATAAGCAAACATTGATTTTATGTGAGAAAGCATTATGGTTTATTTTTGTTGTTAGCACAAATCAAACTTGTAGCGACAAGAAGGTTAAAGGCTGTAAGTTTCCTCGCAGAAGCAAAATGTGGAACAGTTGTTGCACAGATGAGATAATATATTATTGTTTACATACTCACAAAAACAACCATTATAACATTGCAAGTTATGCACACTAAAGTAGAATTATTTTGTAACTGAAATTATAATTTTAGAGTCGCAAACATATCTTAGTGTCGCTACGGGACTTCTAAACTTTATTACAAGAGAAACTGAAGGAAGCCAAATGGTTTTACCTCAGGGAAGTGGTTTAAAAACTTAGCAGCTGAATTACTAAGCTTTAAAAGTTACTCATTGATCATACCTGTAAACCTGTAAGAACCAGTAATCTTATGCATTAGCATAAATGCTAAGTAAGCTCCGGATTCAAAAGTTAGATTCCACCTACTTGACATAAGAAAGTCATCAGTAAACTGAAATAAAACAATAAGCAAATAAACCTTATTATTGTAACAAAAATGAACTGCTGAGTTTACATAATTGAGATTTAGTAAAACTAATCACTTGATTGTTTCTTTTATTGCTAACCTTTAGCTGTTAGTAAACCGTAGGTTTTAGCATTTGTTGTTATCTCAAAATTTTAATTTTTTGTGAAAATTTGGAGTTTTAATAGTAAAAGAGGGGTCATATTTTATGCTTTTATGTTTTATGGAGCCATCTAAAATGATCAAAATAGAACACTGCAACGATTTGAATGTTGTTTATCAAGCTATTAATCTATTTTACAGACTAAAGTGAGTTCTATCGTTAAATTCACCAAATCCATTGACTCATCCATTACGTTCCAACCTTGGATAGATACTTCTTATGGGAACAAAACCGTAGAAACCAAATGGAAAATGCTGACAGTAAGCAAAATAATGACCAGTATATTACATTGTTGTTTTGACAGTAGCAAAGAGAAATTTCAGCAAGAGAGAACCCAAAAAAAAAAAAAACTGTATCTCAGAACAACCACTTCTAACTGCAAAGGTTCAGCATGAAAAATTTGTAACCACTTTCTGCACTTTCTATATCTGTATAACATTTAGTTATTGACAAATTTGTAAGCACTTTTCTGTATCTGTAATATAATATTTAGTTATGCCATTATCAAGATTGTTAAAAAATGATATTCATGAAGAATCAAGAAAATATAGATTATGTTACATGTTATATAATTAACTTTGAATTTGTATAACAATATTTTTTTTATCAAGCTTTATGGATATTGTTTATTGGCAATTTTTTTGATATGTTGTTAAGGAGGTTAAGAGTTCAAATCATACCGACTTACTAGTGTTCCATGCTGACCCGGTGTTGTGGGGCACCTAAAGGTATAGTGATAGCCTATTGTGGGGCACCTAAAAATATAAATAAAACCATAAACCCAAAAATACCAACCCAATCCCCAGTTACCAATTCCCATTTTTTTCTTTTTAAACAACATTCCTTTCCATCATTCCATCTCCACTCAATTGAACATATATACAATCACCTAATCAATCTTCTAAACTCATAAATCCATTGACTCATCTATTAAACAGTGGGATAAATACTTCTTATGGAAACACTAGGAACCTTCGAAACCAAATTGAAAATGCCAACAGTAAGCAAAAGGATAACCAGTCTATTACATTAGGAAAGAGAAATTTCATGACAGAAAGAAGAAAAAAAAAAGTCCATATAACATCAAAGACTTCTGACCGCAACTGTGCAGTAGGATAGATTTGTAAGCAAAACTTTTGGTCGCAAGTGTCCAGTAGGACAGATTTGTAAGCACTTTTTGCATCTGCATAGCATTTCTTTATGCAATAATCAAGACGGTTAGAGAATGATTTTTTTTTCTTAAGAATCAAAAAAATATAATGATTATATAATAAAATTTGAATTTTAATGAAAGCTATAATAACATTCTTCTTTTTGTCACATATGTAGTAGAGTGGGTGGTTAGTGACGAAAATATAATGATTATATAATAAAATTTGAATTTTAATGAAAGCTATAATAACATTCTTCTTTTTGTCAGATATGTAGTAGAGTGGGTGGTTAGTGACGAGTTAAGACACTTTTAAATTGAATAATGGAGGCGATGAGTTAAGACATAGATAAATTGACTGGTAGCTAGTTAAAAATCTGTTAAAAATTTAGCAGATACCAAAAAATCAGCTATTTCAAAGAGTGATATAATTCAAACCAAATACCATTTACAATGATTTTGAAGACTTAAATACCCTTAATTCTTGGTTTCTTCCCAAAAACAAACCTTACAAATAAAAATTACCACTTACCAACCACCAAAACAAAAAAAATAACAATCATCCTCCCATCATCCCATCTCCACTCAATTCAACATATATACAATGACCTAACCAATCTTCTAAACTCATAAATCCCACAATAAATCAGCAAAGCAAATGTGCTTTTAAGGAACGATACTCTCATCAAATCATATTACATGACAAACTTTCTCTATTGTTTCATAGGATGGGTTCGGATCGCTGTGAACCAACCATAACACATGTTCGAAACTCTCCAAATCGCAATGGATGTGAAGGACCCCAATCTGATCCATTCCAAACTCCTCGCCCGATTTCTCCAGCAGAGCGCGTATAAGCGGGTGATTCAAATAAGGGATGTCCACAAAATACCGTTTTCTCTCCTTCCCTACATCCACAGGGCAGCATCCTTCTGGACTGACAAAACATTCATCAGCACAGGAATGATCCCGAATAAGTTGAGGGAATTTCTGAGCCCGGCAAGGCTGCTGGGACCTCAGCAGGACATACCTGATATCAAACTTAGGCTTTCGCTGCAGGAATAGCTTGCATATCATCCTCCGAATGCCCCGCATTTTCATCAACAGGGAGGTTGCCTTCTTGGGGAGGATATGAGCAATTTGCAACTATAAATCCCAAACCCGTGAACGAATCAAACCAGGATTATTGACCAAGACCTACCGTACCCGAAGGTACGTGCGGGTTACGGGACTCACCGGTGGGATGGCAATTTCCCACCGGCTGCATTGACTGGTGTCTCAAGCACCCGAAGGATCTAGGGATGTTATTTTATTTCAGTCAATAGGAAGACGTGACATTATCAATCGACACACATGCAGTTTGTCATATTCTATGTTTGATTCCCTCCATTTTCTTTGTATTTTTGTGATGGAGCCGTCTAAGTAAAAAAAAGATTTTGATTTTTGCGAGAACTAGGCTTCTGCAGTCATGGACGGGATAATTGAATTCTTCAGTAAGTCGGTAATGAAAGTGATCGTCTGCCTTCGGATGAAGAACGTACACGTCCGGACGCCTGTACGTTCTTCCGTGATCAGCGTATTCCCCGTACATATTGCCAAAATATGCACAAATTTTCTGCTGTGTGATGACTATTCTAATCTTTGGATTCAATTCAAACTAATTCTATAATGCATTTGGTGTCCCACATGGACCAGGAGACTGTATTTTAGTAATTTATTGACTAAATACCTTAACTTCCAGTTGAAGTTACCAGCAACTACAAGTTATTCTTCAATAACTTTAAAAAGACAAGGAAGGCCATCCGGGAAGGCTCCAATTGTGGGTTAATTGAAAGCTATTTATTTCTTAAAAATGTAAAATTAAATTAAATTTTTATATGTCAAGGTGATTTTGATATTTTTATTGAGTATTTTAATCAATAAGAATAACAAGAGATTTTTATGCATGATGAGGATCATTTAAAAAAAATTAATTATGTTAAATCATTAGTATAAAGAAATAAAAAATCTAACTATAAGTCAAGTTTAAAAAAAAAATACATAAATACAATTACTAAATAAAATAATATTAAATTTTAAAATTTTATATTGAATAAATTTTAAGATTAATACAGTACTCAATATATAATATTATACAGGTTATAATAACAATAATAATAATAAACTCTAATTTCATTGATACTTCTTTTTGTTATTTATAATAATAATAATAATAATAATTTTTAATGTCATTAATAATTTTTTCTTTTGTTATTTATAGATAATATATTTTGTAAAATTAATATTTGACTTAATAAATAATATTGTACAATAATAATTATAATAGTAATATTATTGATACTTTTCTTTGTTTTTTTTGTGGTTAATGGATTTGTAAGTTTAAAGCATTGTACATCATGCATTTAGAATCATGTATCACAAATATAATATTAATAAATTAAATAGGAAATTAGAATTGAATGAATTAGAATTATATTACTTGTATTTATGATTGTTGGTGTTGCTTCTACTCACCCATGTTCATATTTCTTTGTCCATCAACAAACCCCCAAAGATATCGGCCCGACAGAGTGTAACTCTGTCGGCAACACCTGCGATGCAAGTGAGATCTGGCCTGAGATATCTATGGGGACTGCGAGAACCAGGCTTCTGCAGTTATGGAGGGCATTTCTTTATCACGACATAATCAAGCCGCTCGACCAAAACGAAGGGATGGACTCCTATCGTCATACACACATCAGAGAGTAAGGTCAACCTATCCCTTAACACACATAGACAACATATAAATATTTCAACACATAACAATCAACATTCCACAATATTATATCATTAGATGTTCAACAAACTCGTAAAGATTCAATCACGGTAAACACAAATATTGAAGACACATATTTAACGTGGAAACCCATGTGGGAAAAAACACAATGTAACACCCCGGTTTTGACCCTGTTTGCATTAAATATATATGATATATATATTATAATTAATCGTGGTGTGGAGCTACACGAGAAAACCCCACCATGGATTATCGTTTTATGTTTCGGCGATTAAATCGGCGCCGATGGTATTTTGTGCTAGCCAGCCACATTATGATTTTTAAATCATCATGTAAATATGCAATCAATATAAAACCCACAACCAGCTATGTCAATGCAACAAAAAGAAAGAAGGGCATGATTTTCCTAAGGATAAGGGGGGGAATGTTAAACCCTTGGGGCCAATGGGGAAAATCCAAATGTCAGCAAAAGAACCCAAGAGAGTGGTCAACCACTTCCTTTGTCTTATTCACCAACCGAATTAATTCCCCATGAGATTGGTTGGGGCAGTTATTACCTTGAGGGACGTATGCATGGGCACCCATTAGTGATTGGCAGGACTGTCAGTCCTTTGACCACACGTATGCTCAGAGAGGCACATCGCATTCAGTTCCTCATGTGGGAAAAGAAAACCTCATTCCACTCTCACACGACTATTTGTCTTCCTCACGAAGGAGAGAGATTGGCCTCACGTAGAGATTGGCGTTCTGTATTTTTCCCTTTTTACGGTTTGGGTCTGTGTGGTGATTTCCTTCATGGTTGGGGTCGTTTCCTTCACTACACGCAGGCAGAGGATTGGCCACAGGGCCTTCGCGTTTTGCATTCTCCTCTCCCAATTTTGTTTGTGTGGTTGAATCACCTTTATGATTGGGGGATCGTATTATTTCTCTTTTGCAGGCTCGGGGGTTGTTGCTAACTTCCCCATGAATTTGGGGTGTTGTTGAGTCGTTTTGGCCACGTTAGGGCCATAAACGACTATGGAGATCGACTGTCATAGCCTGAGCTGTGTTGTCCAATTTTCATACTTGATTTGGCCTCTGTGGTGTGTTTCCCTTCACTCATAGAACCAATATTGCTGTGTGTACCTAGCTATTTGATCTTTCGACTGTTTTGGGAGTGGAAATGGGTCTAATTCTACTTGATAAACCTAGTGTGTAGGAGCCTCATAGACAGAGCTAGAGGGTTGGATTTCTTCTATGCACCTGTGAATAGCACTGGAAGAGAAGGCATGGCCCGAGGGACTGTATAGTATAGAAGGGGATGCTTCCTTGTGTTGGGTGTGTGTGGATATCTTAGAAGTTAGGCTAGTTCTGGTGCAGGTGTCCATAGCTCTTGGACTAAGCTCACTAGCTTAACAGTTAGCCTTTTCAGCTGTGGTATAGCCTAATAAACCCAACTGTGTTGGATTGGCTGAACTTCTGATAAACCTTGGATATGTGTGAGTCTGCTAGTGCTCCCTTATTCCTTGTGGGAATCATGCCCAGCTCAAGGGTGGCTATGTTGTTGAGAGATTGATGAACGCACTGGCCTATGGTTGGGTGGAACATTGCGGCGACATAGTTGGTTGTGGGATGAGCTTCTGTGAAGATAAGTATTCTTGTCTATTTTATATCAGCAATTATATTTTTTACGTAATGAAATGATGAACATGTTATATGTTGTGAATGTTTAGTTTTGTGGAATGAATGCATTTTGCTTCCACTGTATGTTTGATGAATTACACATCTCCACATGTATGTTCTTATTTTAATGCATTTTATTATGATGTTCATGGGGCTAGATTGCTTAGGTGCTTATTTAGCATGTCCAGTGGCGTCCTCTTCGCCGGTTGGAGGGTTGGGGACGTGACACACAAAGGCGCTCTTCATCTCGCATGAGTGATAATTTAAACGCCTTTGGTTTGTGCACACAGCTTGCAGACCTCTCTCAGGATCTTCTTTTCAATAGATGAGGTTTTTGTCTCACTCATTCTTTCATGTCTTCCTAGATCTCTAGTCTTGTTCGATCCTTTTTCCTCTCCTTGGCCATCTACACGCAACTTGGATCAACCTTATATGCTTTTTACAATTCTTATTTTACTCGTTGACTAATTCTCAACTAATAGTCGATGGGTTGTTCTACAAACTCAAAACATCTCATTACATTAATAGAGGCGCTATCAATCCAATTTACAATCATGTCCATTCCCAAAATAGACTATTAGTCTAACTTAACTAACTCTTGGGTGAGTGCAAGCTATTGAGGGTCACTTTTGGAACGTTAGATGCAATAGAAAACTGAAAAATCAGGCATCCCTCAACTTAATTGTATTTTTTGAGATACTTACAAAAAATATCTTGCTTTGAGTAAATAATATTAAATGTAGCAAATTGAATCACGTTTCCAAACATATAAGGTTTATGATTTGAAATTTTTTATAATGATGTCAAGTTTCATTTTTTCTAACAGTCGTTATTTATTTTTTAGGAAAATGATAAGGTATATGTTTTTGTGGGTGCAGCCTTTGAGGACCTAAATGACGCTTTCAGGATACAAAAATTTGTAGGCATGTAGTTAACATATAACACTAGTGCAACACTATTTTTCAAAAATAAAATTAGTAATTTTTATTTTTTTTTATAATTATCTAAGTGACCATTCCTCGAAAACGGTATGTCTTTTGTGGGTGCATCCTTTGAAGGTATTAATGAAATAATCATGAAATGGGTTTTTTACAGAATGTAGAGGTCAGTGTCTTCCAGTGCACCATATAATTTCTTTTTAAAACAATTAAGAATTGAAAAGGTTATGGAAAAAACACTAACAACATGTTTTTTGAGTTAAGGAGTTAGGACATAATAGAAATTGAAAAAAAAGAAAAATATAATATTTTTTAATAAAAATTACATATTTAGAATCCGTGGAAAAAATGCTATTTATGTTTAAGATTTCATAAAAAATGATTGTGTGTAGCAAACTGTAACGAGTGTGTAAACAACGACTTCTTCAAAAAATAGAAGAAATGCCCAATTAGCTATGGTTTATCATATACCATAGCATAGGTTTGGTATTACCGAAGCAAACTCCAAACCATACACACATTAGAGGAAATTTGGGGTCTAAAATGGGCCTTATAAAAAACTGTGCCATGGATGAGGTGGATTGAGTTGAATATTTAAACCAATAGAATTTCAATATCTTTGGTCAATCATTATGGTTAAGCTGGACACATAATGCTTATGTGTCAAATTTTTTTTGACAATAGCTAACTCCATATCAACCTCACCTTGGTTAAGTTCTTGAAAATATAACCTTGAAATAAGATAAATAAACTAACTAATAAATATAGAATATTTTATTTGATCACTACTTCCAACTCCTCTAAAACATAAACTTCGCATTAATTAAAATTGTAGTGAAAACATTTTGAAATACTAAAAACATTTATTAATCAATTTTTTAAAAAGAAAACTAAATAATATTTAATTTTAAATAGACTTTTCTTGAAATACTAAATAAAAGATATTTAGTATTTTTAATATTATTAAATAATATTTAAAAAATAAATATATTTCATTATTACATCTAAAAATAAATAAAACATTTAAATACTAACAAAATAAAAAATAAAAACTATTTTTAATGTTACTAAAATTATAATAAAATTTTATTTTACTTTTTTTTCTCTTACCTACCAACCCATTAAACCACAATTTGTTTTTATATTAATATAAAAAATAATATGAATATACATAGTTTATTTTTATTTTATTTTATGTGATGTAATATTTTTTATATGAATTAATATAAAATTATTTTAAAAAATAATAGTGATTTTTTTAATTTTTTAATACTATTATAATTATATTTTTCATTATAAATGAATATATTTGAGTTTTACATTTATTAAATATATAAAAAGTAGTGATCTATTCATTTAAAAAAATAATAATATAAAATTCAAAAGTTTCCTATCATTTATTATGTGTGCACAAGAATCTAAATATTTCATTAATATTTTTGACCAATATCTCTTAACTTTACATTAACTCAATGTAGTTGTCAACTACCATTAATGAGACGATTCAGGTTGACTTTCATTAGATTTAATCTGACATGGCATATTTGTAGTGTGATGTGATTTTTTTTTTTCCCTTAGGAGGCCCATTTTAGACCCCAAATTTTATCTAATGATAGAACTATTGGTGACATACGAGAAAGTGAATTGGCATGTTTGAATTCAAATTACATCTCTCGCCCTTGTAGAATTGAAAAATGCGTGCGCATTATAGAACTACAAAACGTGCGTGCGTTATAGAACTATAAAACATGTGCGCGTTATAGAACTACAAAATGCATGCGCGTTATGTAGTTCTATAAAGCGCGCACGTTTTGTAGTTCTATAACACGCACATGTTTTGTAGTTCTATAATGCGCACACATTTTGTAGAGCTAAAAATCTAGCACTATATGTAATATATCAAATGTATGTATAATAGTTTAGAGGGGGTGTGGAAGGGTCAAGGGCCTAGAAGGATTTGGAAGTTCAAGTGGGGATGGTTAATAGTTGAGAGGGGGTGGGGAAGGGTCAAGGGCCTAGGAATATGTTGGAAGTTCAGCTGGGGATGGTTAATAGTCGAGAGGGGGTGGAAAAGGGTCAAGGTTATGGGAGGATGTTTTAAATTCAAGTGGAAAAAGATGAATGGAATGGGAACACTATGGGTTACAAGGGTGAAGGGGAGTGGGGATTTAGAGGATTATTGGGAGGAGAAGAGGTGTTGAATATGTATAGGGTTAGAATCAGTACACGATACTATAGTGACAAAGGAGGATAAGGTGGAGGGGAGGAAGTGGGTGATGGTTTGATGAGAGAGAGGATTGGTGAATGGAAAGGTGGATATGGAGTATTAGAGGAGGAATAGGATGTGTTGGAGAGAGAGAGAGAGAGAGAGAGAGAGAGAGAGAGAGAGATGTGGAGAGAGTGTGAGAGCGAATAAGATAGAGAGAGAGGAGGGGGGGTGAGGGAGGGATGGAGATAGATTGAAGGAAAGAGATATTGAGGGAGTGATAGAAGGTAGAAGGTGTGTGTGTGTGAGGGGTGATGGGGGGATAGACATAAGGAGATAAAGGGGCAGGTTCACACATGGAGAGAGAGAGAGAGAGAGAGAGAGATGGTGTCAAAGATAGACGGTGGAGGGTTGAGAGATGGAGAGAGAGGGAGGTTGTGAAAGAGAGAAACATGTAGAGGGAGGGTGAAAAGATATAGGGAGGGAGGGATACAATTTGAGAGAGAGGGGGGGGGGATAATGGCATAAAGGGATGGTAATTAAGGGAGAAGGGAGGGAGATATTGATAGAGGGAGGTAAATAGAAGGTGGAGAGAGAGGTAGAGACAGAAGGAATTTGTGAGAGAAGGGGACACACACACACACAAATATTATGTGGGAGAGAGAGGGTTGGGTGAGCGACAGAGGGAGAGGGGGAAGGGTGAGAAATAAAGAGAAAGCAATGGGGGGAAGGATAGCAAGGGAGGTTGTAACATCCCCGACCCTCCGACCAGTGAAGAGGATGCTACCAAACCCTTATCTATATATGAAACTAGCCCCATGAACATACACACATAAAAGATGAAATGCTTTGAAGTAAAACATGCATACATTGTTACCATATATCGGAAGCAAAGCCATGCATTCAAGCATTTAGCATGTTCATCATTTTCATTAAACAAAAAAATACAATTTGCAGAGATGAGATAGTCAAGAATACTTATCTTATGAAGAATTCGTCCCGCAACTAGCTACGTCACTGCAATGTTCCACCCAACCATAGGCCAGTGTGCTCCTTAATCTCTCAGCAACACTGCCACCCCAGAGCTGCGCATGATTCCCCAAGGAATAAGGAACTAAGCAGGCTCACACATAGGCAAATATACACAAATCAGCCAAGCCAACACAGTTGGGTTTATCAGGCCATCAGGGAGCTCGAAAAAGATGAATGCTAAGCTGGTGGGCTCACTAAAGAGCTAAGGACACCTACACCAGAACTAGCCTGACTTCTAGGACACCCACCCACACCCAACACAAGGAATCAATCCCTTCTCTGCTACACAGTCCCTTGGTCCTTGACTTCCCTTCCAGTGCTATTCAGGGGCTGTGGAGAAGAAAGCTAGCCCTCTAGCTCTGTCTATGTGGCTCCCAAACACACCAGTATTATCAAGCATACCAAGCCTTCATTCCCACTCTAACGTAGTCCAAAGACCAATCACTGCATACACACAACAAAACAAGCAATTCACATCTCCAGGGAAGAAAATCAAACACCACAGAACAATCAAGGTGACAATTTAGGTAATACACAACCATGACTAGGAAATTTGATTCGTGAGTCAGTCTTCACCCTATCGTGGCCAAAAAAACTCAATAAGAACCCACAACAACCCAAAAATGTAAATGAACCCACAACAAACAAAAAATGTAAATGAACCCACATCAAACCAAAAACATGGGGAAACCAACGACAATCGATTTCTCAATTGCATGAGGAAGGAAAAACAACCCATGTGGAGGTGAATTCACACGGTTAGAACCACAACAGAGAGAAATACACACATAAAAATCCCCCACTACAAAATTCACACGCACAGCAAAATCGTGCATGTGAGGCCTCTCTCCCAGCTCTCTGCGTGACTAAAATGCCAAGACTGTGCATGAGGAGAAGAACCCCCATATCTGCGTGAGAATAGGAAAGAATGGAAGAATGCCCACATGAGGGTGAAAGGGTCTTCTAGTGGAGTGTGCATGTGGGAAAGGACTGACAGTCCTGCCACACACCACTGCCCAACAATAACTGCCCAACTAGCATCAGAGGTTTTTAATTTGGCAGTTGACTGATTGAGACAAGGAAATGTGAGTAAGTCAAAAGGGTGGGTGACAACTAAGTGGGTTTAATAGCCGAGGCTTGGATTTTCCCCATTGGCTCAAGGTTTAATAATTCCCCCTCCTTATCCTTAGGAAAATCATGCCCTTTTCATCATGGTTGCATTGACATAGCTAGTTGGGGTTTATTTTAATTAAAAATGCATAATTAAATGATGCCAAAATTATAATGTGCCGGATACCAAGATATACCATTGGCAATGATTTTAATCACCAGAACATTAAATGCTAAATCGATGGTGGGGCTTTTTCCTTTAGCTCCACACTACGATTAATTACAATATATACATCATATACATTTAATGCAACCGGGGTCAAAACTGGGGTGTTACAGAGGTGTAGAGAAGGTGGAAAGAGATTATGAGATATGGGAAGTGAGGGAGGGATACACACACACACACAGAGGTAGAGATTGGGTGGGAGAGAGGGAGGGAGGGGTGAGCAACAAAGAGGGAGGGGGGGTGAATGATATAGAGAGTGATATGGAGGGAGGGATAGTGAGGGAGGTATATAGAAGGTGGAGAGAGACTATGATAGAGGGGGGGTGAGGGAGTGACACACATACATAGATATGTAAAGAGAAAAGTGGGAGGGACACACAGACATAGATATATAAAGAGAGAAGGGAAGTGGGGGGGCACGTACACACACACAAAGAGACCAAGCATACCTTGACTAGGCCATCTATGGTGCTTCAAGGAATTTTTCATTAACATGGGTGCCTCAAATGTTCCATTATAGCTTAAGAAACGAGCATATTCCCTCAATCATGTCTTAGAGGTCCCATACCTGCTTCTCAAAACTACCTAATTCTACTAACATCCATATTCATAGTCCAAATATATCTATGAGATGACATGTGTGATTTTTCAAGGCATCTTTCCTATCCTTAGATGCCTAGAATCTTTAGTTAGGGCCTAAGGCCATATTTTCCTCCCCTAACCATGTCCATGGCGTTGAGATGTGTTGTCTTAGAAAATAAAATAAATTTATTTATGATAGTAGGAAGAATTTAAATGATGCACTGAAGGATATGAAGATCACTAACAGTTTTGAAGACCTCTATTTTTTATGCAAATTTCACAAAGTTGTAGCTTCGGTGGCTTGGGCGAGGATCAGAACATCTCATTAGCCACTGAAAGATGGAAGATCAATAGCAGGTGGAAAACCCCTTCGGCATATAGGCATATTGCACACCATCGAAGCATTTTTCAAACAGTAATCAGGAGTGGTGAAGACTACAGATCGGCGAGACAGTCCTCTACGGAGCCACAACTACGGAAGGAAGAAAGACTTAGTTTGTGATTGGAAAACTTTAACAGATCGACAAGATAGTTCCCAAGGGTGCCGAAACTATGGAAAATACAGTGACTAGAAGTTCTGCAACTGTGGAGAATAGAATGATTAAAGGCAACCGATAAATCAAAATCACCGATCACAGAGAATGGAAACTTCGGCATCGGAGAGGCTAAAGACTAACCGGCAGTGAAACAGTTCAATGTGGAGCCACAAAGGTAGATGAAAAACTTACTACGGGTTCTGAAATAACAGAAAGACATCGCCGAGCAGAGGAACTAAAGACTACGCGCCAGATGCTTGAAAACATAAAATCGGTGGCGAATTAGTCCTCTAAGTAGTCGCAATGACGGAAGAAATAAAAACTACGGGGTTCGTAAGCAGATGAAACTTCAGCGTCAGAACTCAGAATCACAAAGAATCCCTGATTGATGAGCAGATCACTGAAGAGGCTGTCTATCAGGCTGATGATCAGGGAGGCTACTGGTTGAGGTCTAGATTGGTTGCTCCACTCAAAAAGAATGTTGTACCCATTAAGCAGACTGATATACCTGCTACAAAGGTTGTTGTTTTACCAAAGAAAGTAGTTGTTCCATCCAAAGCATTGCATAAACCAGCACCTTCAGCCACACCTGATCAAGTCCAACTCAAACCTATAGCTCATGAGGTAAGGTTTCCAGATAGGCTGCATTATTCCTTCAACCTTGAGTCAGAAATTCAAAAATTGAAAATCCCTTTCCCTTTAATTGAGTTGATGAAGAATGATGCATTTAAAACCTCCATTCTGAATTCCCTTCAGCCCAAGGTGCACATTGACACTGACTTTGTGAACCTACAAGATGACAATCCTGTTGTAACCTTGGGCCCCGTGATTGAATACCTAAAGGACTCTTTCCCACCATTCTATATATCCTTGAACATCCATGATAAAATCCTCCATAATTGTTTGCTAGATTCAGGAGCCTCTCATAACTTAATGCCAAAGGCTGTGATGGATGAGATCGACCTCAACATTACCAAGCCCTACCATGATTTATTCTCCTTTGACTCCAGGAAGGTCAAGTGCTTGGGCCTCATCAAAGACTTTGCTGTAAACTTAACTCAGCTGCCTTCAAAAAGCGTAATGATGGACATCGTAGTGGTTTATATTCCTCCAAAATTCACCCTTTTTCTATCCCGGTCATGGAGCAAAAGTTTGGGCACACCCTTCAGATGGATCTCACATATGCCACACCATTCCAATGTTCGAAGGAGAAACGAAGAGACTGTACAGAGAAAATCAGCTAGCGTGCATTATAAGCAAGGAGAGTCACTCAGTAAATCACCCCATCTATGCTGCGAACACCGATTTTGGATCTTGCATCTTGCAAATAGATGATAATCAGTAGACATCAGTTCAGCTCATCGAGCCCACCAGTCATTAGCCCGAAGAAATCACAACAGCGATCTGGACCATGTATTTTGATGGGGCAAGTGCTCAAAACTCAGTAGGCACAGGGATCATGTTGATCTCCCCATATAAGGAGAACATTCACCTATCGTATAAGCTCGATTTCAAAACCATGAACAACGTAGCAGAATACGAAGCCTTGTTGTTGGGAGTTAAAGCGGCCAAGGAGATGGGGATCATGTGCGCGAAGATTTTTGGGGGCGCAGAACTCATCATACAGCAGGTCAACAACACTTTTCAGACAAAAAATATTAGACTGAAGGCCTACAGAGAAGAGGTATGGAAACTCAAAGACTCATTTATGTTTTTTGAACTCTCATATATTCCTAGATATTTGAATCACCTGACTGATTCCCTAGCGGTCTCTGCAATTTTGTTTGTTCCTCCTTTACCCCCTAGGCTCAGCTATGAGGTTCAGGTCAAGTACAGACCCTCTCTGCCAGGCAATGTAAAATTTTGGAGGTTGTTTGAAGATGATGGGGAGCTTAGTAAATTCCTTCAGTTAGTGGATGAATTCTCTGACATACACATAGACTAGGAAAACCTTAACCTGGAGGAATCCAAGTAGCTCAAGCTAAAAGATAAAGTGACTAACCACGATATCGTCCAATTGGCCAGCAACCACATACCCCGAGGTCTAGTACCAATGGAAGAACTGTTTTATCACAATGACATCCATTTCAAGCTTGCTAAAAGGGAGCTAGATCCTGCTAGCCAAGAGCACAACATAGGCAGCCATAGCCATAAAAAACTGATAAATCTATCCACTGGGCTGACTGCTGAACATAAATATGAATATTGCAGCTTGATAATAGAATTTGTTGATGTCTTTGCATGGGAGTATAGTGACCTAAAAAAAATGTACGACACCAAGATCATCCAGCACAGGATTCCTTTGGATAAGGACACCATTCCTTTCAAATAGAAGCTGAGACCCATCAGCCCTCTTCTATTACCAGTGATTGACAAAGAGATCCACAAACTCCTCAAATCCAAGATCATAATCCCCATCAGGTATTCCCAGTGGGTTGCAAATCTAGTATTGGTAAGAAAGTAAAATGGAGAAATCAAGTTGTGTGTGGATTTTAGAAACCTGAACAAAAGTTCCAAAAAAGAAAACTATCCACTGCCCAAGATGGAACATCTGCTACAGAGAGTCTAGGGGACCAGGGTCATGTCCTTCCTAGATGGCTTCTCTGGATACAACCAAGTGGCTATGCACCCAGATGACCAAGAGAAGACTTCCTTTACCACCCCCTGGGGTACCTTCATGTATGCTAAAATGCCATTTGGGCTAATGAATGCTAGGGCTATTTTTCAGAGAGCTATGGACCTAGATTTTGTAGGGATAAAAGATAAATATGTGCTGATATATTTGGATGACTTAATAGTTTACTCTCATAGCCATCATGACCACTTGCATCATTTGAGAAAGGTATTTCTGAAGTGCAGAAGGTATGGAATATCACTGAACCCCAAGAAGTCCTAGTTTGCACTCAATGAAGGAAAGCTCCTAGGCCACATAGTCTCAGCTAAAGGTGTAAAGATCGATCCAGTAAGAGTGGAGGCAATTCAACAACTGTCAATACTAAGGTCAAAAAGTGACATTCAGTCCTTTTTAGGAAAGATAAACTTTGTCAAGAGGTTCATCCCAAATTTCTCTGAGCTGGTAAAGCATATAACAGTCTTGCTAAAAAGGGATGCAGAAATCAAGTGGACCGACCAGGAAAGAAATTCTTTTGAAGACATTAAGAAAGCCATCATGGAGGCCCCAATCCTGATTAGTCCCGACTACACCAAGGGTTTTTACATTTTCTCTTTTGCATCTTATGACACAGTGGCAGCTGTACTATCGCAAAAGAATGATGAAGGCCTTGATCATCCAATTGCTTTCTTCAGTAGAACCCTGAGAGATGCTGAGCTGAAGTATGACCCAATTGAGAAGTAGGCTTATTCCCTCATAAAATCTTTGAAGAACTTTAGAATCTACATTCTCCATGCAAAGGTCATTGCGTATGTCCCTTCAGTTGCTGTGAAGGATGTTTTGACTCAGCCTGACATTGATGGGAAGAGAGCTAAGTGGCTTGCCAAACTCATTGAGTTCGATGTAGAGGTGAAACCCACCAAGTTGGTAAAAGGATTAGGTCTGGCCAAACTCATGGCCAAAGAAAAATGTGAACTGCTGGGAATGAATTTCACATACGTCAGGTCAGCAAAGGTGCAGACTATGGTGGCGGCTGAAATAGAGGAAAATCAAGATCAGAATAACAGTCCAACAGTAGCTGAGAACATATCTTCATGTGAGTGGTACTCAGGTATCATTCAAATTTTGCTAAAATTAGAAGTTTCTCCTGATATTACTCCTAACCAAGCATGAGCCCTTAAGTTGAAATCTGTTAAGTTTTGCATAATTGACAAACTACTGTACTGGAGGGATCAGTCTGGGATTTTGTTAAGATGTCTAGATAAAGAGGAATCAGAGCAGGTCATGCATCACTTTCATTCCAGTACATGTGGAGACCACCATTACTGGAAAACCACAGCCCACAATATTTTAAAAGTAGAGTACTATTGGCCAGTCCTTTTTGCTAATGTATGCACTTTTGTAAGGGCCTGTGACCAATGTCAAATATTTGTACAGAAGCAGCAGCTCAAATCCTTGCCCCTTAGGCCTGTTACAGTGAATGGGCCTTTCTAGCAGTGGGGTCTATATTTCATAGGTGAAATAAATCCATCTTCCAGTGGACAGCATAAATGGATCTTAGTAGCCATTGACTACTTTACCAAATGGATAGAAGCAATACCCACCAGAAATGCCACTCATCAAGTCATCATGAGATTCTTATATGAGAACATCTTCAACAGGTTTGGTTTCCCAGTAAGGTTAGTAACTGATAATGCACAAGCCTTTAAAGCTGGGGCATTGGTTAAATTATGTGATTCAATGGGTATTCAACTGGTGCACTCCACTTCCTATTACCCACAAGGCAATCGCCTGGCTGAGTCATCCAACAAAAGCTTAGTCCGTATCATTAGGAAATTGGTAGAGACAAATTAGAAAAGCTGGGATTCAAAGCTTAAGTTTGCCTTATGGGCTGATAGGGTGACCGATAAAAGATCCATAGGGACTTCTCCATTCAAACTAGTTTATGGAACTAAGGCCATCTTTCCTATCTAGCTCACCCTTCCAGTGGCAAAGTTATTTTAGGAAGAGGAAGATGAACCAAATGATATGATGAGAAGGATGATGGATTTGGTGGAGTTACAGCAGATCAGGGAGAAAGTTGCAGGAAAATCAAAGGCTCATCAATAGAGTATAAAGGGCATGTTTGACAAAAGAAAAAAGGCAGACAACTTCCAGGTCGGAGACTAGGTCCTCAAGTGGGATGCTGTCAGACAGGACAAGGGGAAACATGGAAAATTTGACTCTTTATGGATTGGCCCTTTTGTTATAGACCAGGTATATAAAAATAACACCTTCAAATTGCAGAATCTGGAAGGTGAAGAGGTCTTCAATGGCCCAGTAAATGGGTGGTTCCTAAAACTCTATTTTATTTGAGGCTCTGAGGCCTTATGATTGTAAATTAGTAGATAGTAGGTTGTTTTGCTTTCAGAATAAGACTCCATGCCCAATGGAACAATGAAAAATAGTGTTAAGATTAATTAGTTACTTTTAAGAAAAGGCATTTTGGTCTCGGGCTCTTGGGACCTCACAGGGAGGTTCCCATCCCCGAGTAGGAGCCAGATGTTATCTCCCAAAATAAAATAAATTTATTTATGATAGTAGGAAGAATTTAAATGATGCACTAAAGGATATGAAGGTCACTAACAGTTTTGAATACCTCTATTTTTTATGCAAATTTCACAAAGTTGTAGCTTCGGTGGCTTGGGCGAGGATCGGAACATCTCATTAGCCATTGAAATATGGAAGATCAATAGCAGGTGGGAAAACCCCTTCGGCAGATAGGCATATTGCTGAAACTTATACACCATCGGAGCATTTTTCAAATAGTAATCAGGAGTGGTGAAGACTATAGATTGGTGAGACAGTCCTCTATGGAGCCGCAACTATGGAAGGAAGAAAGACTTAGTTCGTGATTGGAAAAAATTAACAGATCAGCGAGCTAGATCCCAAGGGCACCGAAACTACAGAAAATACAGTGACTAGAAGTTCTACAACTGTGGAGAATAGAATGATTAAAGGCAGTCGATAAATCAAAATCACCGATCACAGAGAATGGAAACTTCGGCATCGGAGAGGCTAAAGACTAACCGACGGTGAAACAGTTCAATGCGGAGCTGCAATGGTGGATGAAAGACTTACTGCGGGTTTTGAAATAACAGAAAGACATCGCCGAGCAGAGGAACTAAATACTACATGCCAAATGCTCTATAACATAAAACCGACGGCGAATCAATCCTCTAAGTAGCCGCAACGATGGAAGAAATATAAACTATGGGGTCTGCAAGCAGATGAAACTTCGGCATCGAAACTCAGAATCACTAGCCGTCGGCAAGATAGTGAAATTGGAAGCTGCAACAGTGGAAGAAAGAAGACGAACAACTATGGTACTGTAGTTATTACCGCTCCTAATCACCGATGTGTTAGTTATGGAGAACGCCGATTAGGAGCGCAGATGTGATAAAAGAAGAAACCTCTGACTGTCGACGAAGAAGCCGTCACGACATTGATGATCTAAGGAGTGCCGATACTACGGCAACAAAGAGACTTGGAGCACCGAAATGGCGGAATAAAGAAGACTAAAGAAGACAAAGCTTCCGATCGACGACTGTGACAACAAAGTAAACAAGGGTTTCAAGCGGATTGAACTAGATGGGGCACTTTAGTTAAATTCCGATACATTGGCTGTTGATGGAAATTTCACAGCAAACCAGCAGTAGTGGTTATCAGCTACCACTTCAGTCATTAAAAGATCACCCAGTGAACTAGATCTTCATAATGAATAAACAAATTGTTAGCAAGGGTTTGAAGCCCTAATCATGAAAAAACTATGACTTTCATTTATTTTTGATGTAAATAGATCAGATTTTCAGGATCTGTAAATTTTGTAAAAGGATATAAATCCCATGATTATTTCATTAATAAAAGGTTCGACTCTAGGGATTTATTAGCCTGTTCCATTATCAAGGGTCTCATCTGGTTTATTCTAAGTATAAGTTCTTTTGTTGTGATTTATTTAGCCATCTCTTTCTTTACTGTGTTTATTTCCTGAATGTGCATTTAGGTAATTTTCAGATTTATTAAAGGGCCGATAGTTGTCATCCTATTGGTTATTTAGTGATATTTCAATTTATAAACACCATCCTCAGTAGGATTTAGCCATTTATATGCATGTGTTATGCGTGTAACTCTGCCAACTTGGTGAGTTCTCCATCCTTGCACCTTTTTGTCAAACTACTGAGCAAGTTGCAACTAAAAGCCTTGTGATTGAGTGAGCTTCACGCATGTCTCGAGAGTGAGAGGTTATATAGGTTATCCGACTTGATCCAATTCAGAAAAACCCAAATAACGGTTTAAGTTACCAGGCATCCTCGAGCTACAACCTAGAGGAGTTTCCTGGAGTGATAACAAAGTGGCACCATTGCTGGGGATAGGAGATTGAAGCTCAACTTCCCTGGGATACAACATAGATCCATGCTTTGATGATAGACAAGGCTTGGACATTATTACGGTTGTAATAATCTATCTGGTGACTCCATTGATATAAGGTGGCTTCAAAAAGACCAAGTACCAGAGCAAATCCGAAGGGGCCACCAGCAACACCCATTTCAGATCCAGAGGAAATATTGAGGGAAAGCTAGGGCTTTACTAAGACAGACCAGCAGTGCTGCAAAAAACGCTACATCAGGTATTTCAAGAAATATTTTTGCTGATATTTCTTCGGCTGAAACTTTTAATTTGTAGAAACTTTTAGATACATCAGAAAAATCTAGGGTTTGGGCATCTTCAATCACTGCTGCTTGTGAAGATCCAATCCCTGGTGACTCCAGTAGGATAAATATACCACCGCCTTCTTAGCAAATATTTTCATCAGTGCCACCTTCCAAATCCCTGTCCATACCCATTTCCAATATGGCTACCCCTCAATTGACCAAGATGGAAAGGATCATGGTAGCTAGGTATGCGCCCCTAATTTTGCCAAATCCTCTTGCAGCCATGCCTACCGGGGATTACCTCAAGTATATTCCTAAGTTTACAGGGGAAGGGGATTTCACTGCTGAAGAACATATAGAGGCCTTTTATAGCTATGCTGAAAATATAAATATAGAACAAGAAGATGTATGGACCAGATTTTTTTTGCAAAGACTAGATGGCCATGCTAGGAATTGGTTTAAAGAACTTCCTGCTGGGTCATTGGAAGGAATATAGGCCCTAGATGACATTTTCCTTAAGCAATGGGGAGAGAGGAGAGACCACCTCTACTATATCATAGAATTCAGCAACCTGAAAAGAGAAAATGGTGAGTCTGTCTCCAACTTTACCAAGAGATTCAACAACATGTACAACAAGATCCCTACTGAGATTAAGCCCACCGATACCTCAGCTATGATAACTTATATGAATTCTTTTGACTCTGAATTCTGCCTACTTCTTAGAGAAAGGAGGTATGCCTCCTTATCACTTATGCAGGATGTTGCCCTAGAGGTAGAGTCAAACATTCTGGCATCTCAGAAGGTCAAAGGGAAGGTAGACAAGAGAAAGAAACCAGCAGACTATAGTGGAGCTTCGGCATCATAAAACAAGATTGAAAAAATGACCAACTCTTAGATAACCTGACTGCTGAAATGCCAAAATTGAAGGACCAAGGACATATGCCGGTGAGGGGTAAGGGGCCAAGTGACTTTGCTCCTCGAAACCCAAATTTTGTTCCTTATAGAAGAGGAAACCCCCTGTTCAGATTCTCAGAAGGGAGAGAAATCAAGGGGAAGACTAGAGGGTAAGAGCTCCATTTCAAAATGTTGTATTAGAAGAAGAGCTAGAATTCATTGAAGACAAAGGAGAAGCTGAAGATAATATCCATTGCATGGAGGATCAGGTGGACTATTATTTTCTGACATAGGCAGAGTACGAAGAAGCCCTAATTCATGAGCAGATCACTGAAGAGGCTATCTATCAGGCTGATGGTCAGGGATATTACTGGCTGAGGTCTAGATAGGTTGCTCCACTCAAAAAGAATGTTGTACCTATCAAGCAGCCTGCTGTACCTACTAGAAAGGTTGTTGTTTTACCACAGAAAGTAGTTGTTCCATCCAAAGCATTGCATAAACCATCACCTTCAGCCACACCTGATCAAGTCCAACACAAACCTACAGCTCATGAGGTAAGGTTTCTAGATAGGCTGCATTATTCCTTCAACCTTGAGTCAGAAATTCAAAAATTGAAAATCCCTTTCCCTTTAATTGAGTTGATAAAGAATGATGCATTTAAAACCTCCATTCTGAATTCCCTTTAGCCCAAGGTGCACATTGACACTGACTTTGTGAACCTGCAATATGACAATCTTGTTGTAACTCTGGGCCCCATGATTGAAGACCTAAAGGAATCTTTCCCTCATTCTATATATCCTTGAACATCCATGATAAAATACTCCATAACTGTTTGTTGGATTCAGGAGCCTCTCATAACTTAATGCCAAAGGATGTGATGGATGAGATCGGCCTTAGCATTACCAATCCCTACCATGATTTATTCTCCTTTGACTCCAGGAAGGTCAAGTGCTTGGGACTCATCAAAGACCTTGCTGTAAAATTAGCTCAACTGCCTTCGAAAAGTGTAATGATGGACATCATAGTGGCTGATATTCCTCCAAAATTCAGCCTTTTGTTGTCCCGGTCATGGAGCAAAAGATTGGGCAGCACCCTTCAGATGGATCTCACATACACCACCATTCCCATATTCGGAGGAGAAACGAAGAGACTGTATAGAGAAAATCAGCTAGCATGCATTATAAGCAAGGAGAGTCACTCAGTAAATCACCCCATCTATGATGTGGACACCGATTTTGGATCTTGAATCTTGCAAATAGATGATAATCAGCAGACATAAGTTCAGCTCACTGAGCCCACCCATTCGCATCCCGAAGAAATCACAACAGTGATCTGGACCATGTATTTCGATGGGGCAAGTGCTCAAAACTCAGCAGCTGTAGGGGTCATGTTGATCTCCCCATCTAAGGAGAACATTCACCTATCATATAAGCTCGATTTCAAAACCACGAACAACGTAGAAGAATATAAAGCCTTGTTGCTGGGATTTAAAGCGGCCAAGGAGATGGGGATCATGTGCGTGAAGATTTTTGGGGATGCAGATCTCATCATACAGCAGGTCAACAACACTTTTTAGACAAAAAATATCAGACTAAAGGCCTACAGAGACGAGGTATGGAAACTCAGAGAATCATTTATGTTTTTTGAACTCTCATATATTCCTAGAGATTTGAATCACCTGGCTGATTCCCTAGCGGTCTTTGCAAGTTTGTTTGTTCCTCCTTTACCCCCTAGGATTAGCTATGAGGTTCAGGTCAAGTACAGACCCTCTCTGCTAGACAATGTAAAATTTTGGAGGTTTGTTGGGATGCGCACCCTAAGGGTCATTAAGATGGGTAAATCCACATATTCTTGTTAATTTGGTAAGAGTTATGGCTCAAAATAGTCTTAGGGGTGTCGGGGTTAAGTGAAAGCTTTCTTACTGTAATAAACCCATGGTTTACGTCCATGGTTTAATACCATGGTTTTTGTAATAGTGCGCTGTATAAATATGGACTTATGTAAAGAAGCGAGGTTAGGCTTTTTTGTGAAAGAAGAATTGAGGCGAAGCTAAGGCTATTTTGTAAGAGAAGGTTTAGTCCCAGCTGTGTGCGTGGACGACCTCTGCAGCTGTGTGCGCAGAGGGTTTTTGTATAGCGATAAGAAGATCTGCAGCTGTGTGTACAGATGCCTTCAGCTGTGTGCGCAGCTTTAAGGACTTGAAAGGATCTGTTGCTGAGTGCGCAGATCAGAACTGTGACTTGTAAAGAAGTTGAATAAAGCGCAGTTCTGTGGACGTAACCCCTACACTGGGGGTGAACCACGTTATATCTGGTGTTGTGGTTCCTTGTGTTATTTCTATTATGTTTTGTTATGCATGATTAATTACATATATCTGATGAATAAGATCACTGCTAAAATACTTGCTTCGCTGTGAATTCCCAGTAAAGGGTTGTGTAAGTCACTGCTTGTTTAATTTATCTGCGAAGTTATATTCATGAATGTCGGAGATCTGTGTTAATTGATTATAAGTTATTAAAGGAGAAAGGTACAGTAATATCTCTCTTCTGCTTGCAGAAACCTGATTTTGCGGCACCCCATAGCTGTTTCGGGTGAGACTGCAACCTATTCGCAGGTTGTTTCCGAAAGGGCCAACACTGTGGGTCTTTTGTTGGTGCGAAGTAAAGGTTTACAACCTGGGTTTTCCCTATTGCCCAACAAATTGGTTCCATTTCCGGTTGAACTCAGTATCTGCTCAAGAGGGGTTTACGTCGTACCTCGAGGGCTATGTTCTGGAGACCCTCTGTGAAGGAAATTGGTGAATGGCTTGATGAGACTTATTTGAAATTCGTTGAGCAAGAGAACAAAGATCCGTGTCGTAGTGCAAACGACCTTTTACAAAGGTATGTTTTTGGTGATGTTTATGAAATTTTCTTTGCTAGTATCCACATAGAGTTGCACCAGTGGTTGTCTAGATTGACAGAGAGAAGGACGAATTTCCAAGAACGCCAGTTTCCTGTTTGGACCCCTGCGAGAATTACTATACTGAAAAGGGTGAACAATGAGATATCGCGTGCTGTTGATTTCTGGACAACGTGAACTCTTGAAGCTTTTGTGACGAAGTTTTCCATCGACATGAGTACTTCCTTTAGTGAAGCCGAGCGGCAGTTTTTCAAAGGCCCAAGGGGTAAGTTTTTGAATTCATTTGGTTTAAGAATTAAAATGCTATTAGCTGAAAAAGGTATATTACTCATTGAATTAGACTGTTAGATTTGGTATTACTAACCTATGTTTGCAAGTGAAAATGCCTTCGATGAGCAAAGTGGTTTGCTGCGAAGTGGAAAAAGGTACAAGAGAGATTTTGGATCCTATTCCCTAGGTCAGCACACCGCGTCTTCTCCTGAAAATCCTGCAGATTCTGAACCCGAAGAAACCCCTTCTGTTGGAAACCCTCCGGTCACCCCGCAGCCCAGACCTGTTATCCCTGAGAACCTGTCGCAGTCCGAAATTCACCCTAGCCTGAGCACTCCTGTCACAGGTCAGTCTACCCCAGTAAGTTCCCCCCGCCTGCTCCTAGTCCCCCCCCCTCCCCCCCTAGACCTGCGATGGCCCACATACATGATGACATTAAGCTCCCTGTTTTCAAAGGAACTGGATCAGAGGATCCAGAACAGTTCTGGTTTTTATGCGAAGCAGTCTGGAATGCTAAGAACATTACAGATCAAGATGTCTAAAGGGCGCAGCTCGTTACTTTTTTCAGGGACCGGGATTTAACCTGGTTCATGAAATTCTCGAGTACTTAGAGTCATGCCTTAGATGATATTAAAGCAGCAATAATCAAATATTTTACGAAACTGAAACTAGAGTCACAGTGTATCACTGAATTGAAAGAGATTCAACAAAGGTGCGGCAAATCAGTGTGGGACTTTGACCAGCGGTTCAAAGTTCTGCTCGACCAGGTCAGTTTCACCATTGGACCTACACAACACAAGGAATGGTTCATTGCAGCACTGCTACCACATATTAGAACTCCGTTCATGTAACAGAAGGTCGCCAACCAACAAGAGGCTCTAGAAATTGCGATGAAGCTTGAGACCGCCCCTGTCGCAGATAATTCTGGTATCGCTCAAATCCAAGCGCAGTTAGCAGCGATGGCTTTGGAGCTGCACGACATGAAGGCAGGAAAAACCGGTCGTGAAGAGGTTTGGTGTACATAATGTCAGACAGAAGGTCATGCCAAGGAACAGTGCCCTGGGGTTCACAACTACCAGAATACTGGTGCGCCAAACCCAGGTAACCCACAAATTCTATATTGCGAGCTCTGCAGAGCAACTGGACAGCACCGACCTGAAGACTGCTATCTACTAAGGAGGTATGGGCAAGTACCTAAAAATCCCTATTGTCAATTCTATAAGTACATAGGACATAATGAAGAGGAGTGTCGCAGCTATGACCTGATGAGAGAGCGCACCTACGATGCATATTGGGTACAAACTGAAGGATAGAGCAATGATGGCTATGGTTACCGCAGTGGTGCATCAGGTGGAGGAGCCTTTGGAGGCCGTGGTCATGGGGGTATGGCCGATAGAGGACGAGGTCAAGTGGTGTGCTATAACTATAACCAGCCCGGACATCTAGCTCGGGACTATCGCAACCAAACCACGACATGCTGATATTGCTGCACCGTTGATCATGTCATTGAGGGATGCCCGCAACTGATAGCTAATATTCAATAAAGAAACAGTGCCCCTACTCAGACTATTCAGATGATTTCTGTCGAGCAGAGACCTGCCCCAGCCATTAATGTTGTTACCCGGAATGGAGTTGTGACACACAAGCAGCATATGGAGAAACCGCCTGCCGAGGCTTGGGTTCGCAAGGCCCCCACGAAAGACCCAGCAGTTGATGTCGAAAGAGAAAAAGAGACATTCCTGGAGGCCAACAGAGATTTTGCTGATCTTAGCATAGTCGTAGTACCTGCGTAGCCACATCAGCAGGAGTCGCAGCTGAAGGAAGCTTCGGCGGATAAAGTAAGTACAATATCCTCCTTTTTGTAGAGCTGTATGAAACTCTTACGGAATCAGAATGCTTTAAAAGAGTTGCAAAAAGTTCTCGCTTTCTGTGAACCTCATAGAAGAGCTGATAAGGAAAAAACTCTTAATCGTCTCCGAAGGACCGGTAGGGAAATGAGACTGAATGTTCAGATAGGAGAATATGATATGACTGATGTTATCTTAGACCTAGGATCAGAGGTAAATGTCTTAACTAAGCAAACCTGGGAACAAATGGGAAGACCTACCCTTGACTGGTCCCCTATACAGTTAAGGTTAGCCAATCAGTAGAAGATTGTGCCCCTCGGCCGATTCCCTAATGTCTCCGTAGATATTGATGGGGTCAGTACTTTAGCAGACTTTGGAGTTATTGAGATCATTGATGACAACAACCCTTATCCAGCCCTGCTCGGTATTGAGTGGGCGATGGAAAATGACGTAGTTATTAACCTTAAGAAGAGACAGATGACTTTCGAAGGGAAAGATTTGAGAGTCATAGTTCCCTTGGATCCCTTACAAGGAGAAAGATACACAGAACCACTCAGAGATGAAGATCAGGATGTTCTGGAGCACATCTATAACATCACAGCAAAGGACGAAGATTATGTTGACCCTAGTGCCGAAGGTATTATGGATTTGCAGTGCGACAGCTCCTGTATGACGGATTCAGATGGTGGTCTCAAGAATTAGTAGAACAAATTGTATGAGCTACATGGCCATCGCTGTGCAAGACTTACCAAGTCTCTTAGATGGATTACCTCACAGACAAGAACCTTACCTATTTTTGATGGTTCGATAGACCCAGAGGATTTTATTGAGAAATTCTCAGCCCAGATACCCGACTCACAGAAACTGGAAACTTTGGATTCAGCATTCAGAGCTACAGTAGCCAGATGGTGGCATGGTCACAAACAGTACATTCACAGTTGGGAAGTTTTCCAACAATCCCTTCGCTTGAGATTCACGGATCGACCACAGGAGGTCCAGAGCCGGTTTAATGGTAAGACTAACCCTCAGAAGCATTTGGAGCAATGTTACAAAGCATGGAGGCATGTACCTCAGGCCGAGTGGGTACATAGGTTTGTGCATACCTTGGATCCTATCACGAAGAATTGGTATGCAGAAATTGATCTTTTCCAGGATACTGTAAGTTGGGATACTCTTGCTGACAATTTTGTATCGACATTCTCTATCAATGAAGTCTGCCCTGCTCTAGACACAGCCATTAGGTTGATTCACACTAAGGCGTTTGATGGTCAAGAGATAGCCGAATACCAACCAGATTGGCAGGCACACGAAGCTAATGCAGTGGAATGTTATAACCTCGCAATTGACGAGGATGACGATCCGTGCAACATTGATATTCCAGAGTCAGAAGGCCATTGTGAAGTGCATGGACCAGCAGTTGAAGTACCTGAGGTGATCCAGCCCCTGAAGACACGGACTGTAAACATTGGCTCAGAAGAACAACCCAAACATGCTACCATTGGAGATTATTGGGATGAAGAAATGGTAAGCAAAGTGACCCAACTTCTCCGTGAATATCAGGACCTATTTTCGACAAAGTTCTCAGAAATGAAAGGCATCCTGGGTGATATAGGAGTCATGAAGATCCCCTTGAAACCTGAGGCGAAGCCTATGAAAGAGCGTCCTTATAGGTTGAACCCTAAGTATAAGGAAAAATTTAGGATGGAGCTGGATAAGATGCTTGTTGCAGGAATTATTCAGCCTGTTGAAGAATCCGAGTGGGTTAGTCCTATGGTGGTGCAAGAGAAGAAGACTAAGGGTGAAAGTCGAATATGCATTGATCTAAGGAAGCTAAATGATGCTTGTCTACATGATCCTTTCTCCACACCCTTCACCGATGAAGTGTTAGACAATGTCGGGGGTCACGAAGTGTACTCTTTTACTGATGGATTTTCAGGTTATCATCATATCAGAATTGCTCCAGAAGATTGACATAAGACAACCTTTGCTACAGAAATGGGATCCTTTCAGTATACAGTTATGCCCTTTGGATTGAAGAATGCGCCTGCCATATTTTCTAGAGTAGTCATGTCTGCCTTTAAGGAATATATACATAAATTCTTAGAAGTCTATTTTGATGATTGGACTATTTTTGGGCTACTAAAGGACCATATAACTAGTTTACGACTGATGTTGGATAAATGTAGACAGCACCAGATTTCCTTGAACTTGAAAAAGTGTATTTTTTGCGCACCGTTTGGAATTCTAGTCGGCCACATCGTATGTAAACAAGGATTGATGATGGATCCTGCGAAGATAGCTATTATTGTGAACCTTCCACCTCCAGCATCTGTTAAACAACTTCGCACTACGCTTGGTCATACCGGGTATTACAAGAAATTTATTAAGGGATATGCTCAGATTACAGCTCTGATGGAAAAACAGTTGAAGAAAGATGTTAAGTTCGAGTGGACACCTTAGTGCTAGGAAAGTTTGGATATTTTGAAGGAAAATACGGTCACTGCCCCCATTTTAGTATTCCCTGATTGGAATAAGGAGTTTCATGTGCATGCCGATGCATCCTCCATTGCCCTGGGGATAGTATTGGCTTAGTTGGGTGCAGGTCAGATCGATCACCCTATTTCTTTTGCCAGTAGAAAATTGTCTACTGCAGAGAAAAATTACACTACAATAGAATGAGAAGGTCTCGCTATGGTGTATGCCCTACAGAAGTTTCGACATTATCTGTTAGGTTCTCATTTTAAGATGTTCACTGACCATTCTGCTTTGAAATATCTGGTTAACAAGCCTGTGCTAGGAGGAAGAATATGCAGATGGTTGATTCTGTTTCAGGAATATGACTTCAATATTATAGTTAAGCATGGGAAACTTAACTTAGAACCTGACCACCTGTCGAGGCTCGAGTTGGGAGAAGAACCTACCAGTTTGGATGAAGGTCTTCCGGATGCCCAGTTGTTTTCCATCCAGATGTTTGATGAATACTTCTAGGACATTGTTCAGTATTTGTCTACAGGATTTCCACCCGCCGAGATGACAACACAACAGAAGAAGCAGCTGGTGGTCCGCGTAGCTGACTTTACCTTAATAGCCGGACAATTATACAAGATGGGACCAGATGAAATACTGCGCAGATGTGTTCTAGAGCATGAAAAGTCGTTAATTTTTGCTGAGGCCCATTCTGGGGTAGCAGGAGGTCATTACGCAGGAAAATCTACAGCACAAAAGATTCTGACAGCCGGATTGTGGTGGCCCACAATTCACAAAGATGCAAGAGAATATTTCCACAGCTGCGGCATCTATCAGAGTACGGAAAAACCATCCAAGAGGGATGAGATGCCTCTCGTTCCACAGGTAACTTTACAACCCTTTGAAAAATGGGCTATTGATTTTGTTGGACCTATCAATCCTCCCTTGAAGAAGTCAGGAGCAAGATACATTATTACAGCAACTGACTACCTCACCCGTTGGGCCGAAGCTCAGCCAGTCAAGACCTGCAGTGCTGCTATAGCTGCAAAGTTCATCTTTGATAACATCTTGTCCAGATTTGGGTGTCCTAGAGTTCTCATGAGTGATCAAGGATCACATTTTCTAAATAAGACCATTGAAATACCGACTGCAGAGTTCCAGGTGTATCATTAGAAGAGTACTGCCTATCATCCACAAGCAAATGGAACTGTCGAAGCCTTTAACAAGATCCTCGAACATGCCCTGACAAAGGTTTACAATGTTTATAGAACTGACCGAGATCTTATAATTCCAGTAGTATTGTGGGATTATAGGACTACCTGCAAGAAATTGACAGGCCATACACCTTTTCAGCTGGTCTATGGACAAGAAGCCGTTATGCCCATGGAGTATATTGTTCCTAGCCTCAGAATATTTTCTTTCACGGAGATGGATGACCCAGCTGGAGTAACAGAAAGGATGACAAAGATACTAGAACTTGAAGAGGATAGATTTATTGCAGGATTCTAGCAGCAAGTACAGAAAGCTCAGGAAAAAGCATGGCATGATAGACACATCAAGAAGAAGCAGTTCTAGCAAGGCAATCTTGTGCTATTATATGACAGCAAATTCATGAAATTCTTGGGTAAGTTTAAGATACATTGGAAAGGACCATACATAGTGCAGAAAGTTACTGATGGGGGTGCAGTCCAGTTAGCTAAGTTGAATGGTGAAATTTTACCTTCTATGGTAAATGGCAGTCATTTAAAGAAATATAGGGATAGGCCAGGACCTCCCAATCAGCAGTAACACCGAGAAAGAAAGTCTAAGTACCAAGAGCAGTTGAAATTGGGTGCTAGACTATAATGAAGCTGTCATCGAAGTCGTAACGTATGTAGGACTGTCAAAATGCGAAGGTTAATATTGTGTCGAAGGTTCTTATTAGGGTGGTGATGAAGCCAGTAGGTATGTCGAGGATCAAAGGTGAGTCGCAGCCTAAATTGTGATGGATGGGACAACTTAGACTTGGCGGCGCTGGCACGAGAACTGCCCTAACTAACTATAATGATGAGATTTTGGGAAAATATCGCTCCGGGTGAGCAGGATTTCCGCCACTCCACCATATTCAGCGTCATTAATGCACCATGATGACAAATTATGTTGCAGGATTCTATAAGATGCTACGCTGGCCTGTGACTCTTGCATTGTGCATTTCTTTGAGTTCTGCAGTTAAGACCATGTCGAATGACTGTGAAGCCCAGCAGTTATCATGAGAGTCCAGGGAAAGAGATCTGCAAAACCGTTTGAGCAATCCACCTATGCAAATAAGCTCGAACAGGACGAAGAAAGGTAGAAGTTTGCTCTAATTTGCGCGAAGAAATGTAGAAGTTTGCTCTAAGGTGGAGCAACGAAGGGCACAAGGCCTCACATGATGACTCTACACCATCCCGAGTTGTCTCCTCCTGGCCTAGTAGAACCACGACGGCTGTTTGTCTTATGCACTTTTCCATGCACTTCTGAGGACCCTAAGTTGTGAATGGTCAAATGTTTGGCAAGCAGTTCGAAGGAGGGGGTCGCTGCTAGATGCAGAGGGCCTCAACCAGCACAAAAAGTACAGAGAAAAGGAGAAAGCAGCCGATGACAGCACATGCAGCCCCAGTGAGCAATTCAGAACTAGCGCTAGCAAGGTATCCCTGGTCGAGAAGCAGCAGAGTGTCCCGGGACAGGACACTAGTGAGTCTTAGGGGCCTATTGGGACGCGCACCCTAAGGGTCATTAAGATGGGTAAATCCACATATTCTTGTTAATTTTGTAAGAGTTACAGCTCAAAATAGTCTTAGGGGTGTCGGGATTAAGCGAAAGCTTTCTTATTGTAATAAACCCATGGTTTACGTCCAGGGTTTAGGGTTTGGGGTGCCCATGGTTTAAGACCATGGTTTTTGTAATAGTGCGCTGTATAAATATGCACTTATGTAAAGAAGTGAGGTTAGGATTTTTTGTGAAAGAAGAATTAAGGTGAAGCTAAGGATATTTTGTAAGAGAAGGTTTAGTCCCAGCTGTGTACGTGGACGACCTCTGTAGCTCTGTGCGCAGAGGGTTTTTGTATAGCGATAAGAAGATCTGTCGCTGTGTGCGCAGAGGCCTGTAGCTGTGTGCGCAGCTTTAAGGACTTGAAAGGATCTGCTGCTGAGTGTGCAGATCAGAACTGTGACTTGTAAATAAGTTGAATAAAGCGCAGTTCTGTGGACGTAACCCATACACTGGGGGTGAACCACGTTATATCTGGTGTTGTGGTTCCTAGTGTTATTTCTATTATGTTTTGTTATGCATGATTAATTAGATATATCTGATAAATAAGATCACTGCTAAAATACTTGCTTCGCTGTGAATTCCGAGTAAAGGGTTGTGCAAGTCACTGCTTGTTTAATTTATCTACAAAGTTATATTCATGAATGTCGAAGATATGTGTTAATTGATTATAAGTTATTAAAGGAGAAAGGTAAAGTAATATCCCTCTTCTGCTTGCAGAAACCTAATTCTGCGGCACCCCATAGCTGTTTCGGGTGAGACTACAACCTGTTCACAGGTTGTTGCCGAAAGGGCCAACACTGTGGGTATTTTGTTGGTGCGAAGTAAAGGTTTACAACCCGGGTCTGCCCTATTTCCCAACAAGGTTGTTTGAAGATGATGGGGAGCTTAGTAAATTCCTTCAGTTAGTGGATGAATTCTCTGACATACACATAGACCAAGAAAACCTTAACCTGGAGGAAACCAAGTAGCTCAAGCTAAAAGATAAAGTGACTGAGCATGATATCGTCCAATTGTCCAGCAACCTCATACCCCAAGGTCTAGTACCACTGGAAGAACTGTTTGATCACAATGATGTCCCTTTCAAGCCTACTAAAAGGGAGCTAGATCCTACTATCCAAGAGCACAACATAGGTAGCCAGAGCCATCCAAAACTGATAAATCTATCCACTGGGCTGACTGCTGAACAAAAATATGAATATTGCAGCTTGATAAAAGAATTTGCTGATGTCTTTGCATTGGAGTACAGTGACCTAAAAACGTATGACACCAACATCATCCAGCACAGGATTCCTTTGGATAAGAACACCATTCATTTCAAACAGAAATTGAGACCCATCAACCCTCTTCTATTACCAGTGATTGAGAAAGAGATCTACAAACACCTCAAAGCCAAGATCATAATCCCCATCAGGTATTCCCAGTGGGTTGCAAATCTAGTAGTGGTAAGAAAGAAAAATGGATAAATTAGGTTGTGTGTGGATTTTAGAAACTTGAACAATAGTTCCAAAAAAGACAACTATCCACTGCCCAAGATGGAACATATGCTACAGAGAGTCTCGGGGGCCAGGGTCATGTCCTTCTTGAATGGCTTCTCTGGATACAACCAAGTGGCTATGCACCCAGATGACCAAGAGAAGACTGCCTTTACCACCCCCTAGGGCACCTTCATGTATGCTAAAATGCCATTTGGGCTAATGAATGTTGGGGCTACTTTTCAGAGAGCTATGGACCTAGCTTTTGTAGGGCTAAAAGATAAATATGTGCTGATATATTTGGATGACTTAATAGTTTAATCTCACATCCATCATGACCACTTGCATCATTTGAGAAAGGTATTTCTGAAGTGCAGAAGGTATGGAATATCAATGAACCCCAAGAAGTCCCAGTTTGCACTCAATGAAGGAAATCTCCTAGGCCACATAGTCTCAGCTGAAGGTGTAAAGATCGATCCAGTAAGAGTTGAGGAAATTTAGTAGCTATCAATACCAAGCTCAAAAAGACACATTCATTCCTTTTCAGGCAAGATAAACTTTGTCAAGAGGTTCATCCCAAATTTCTCTGAGCTGGTAAAGCATATAATAGTCATGCCAAAAAAGGATGCAGAAATCAAGTGGACCGACCAGGCAGGAAGTTCTTTTGAAGACATTAAGAAAGCCATCATGGAGGCCCCAAACCTGATTAGTCCCGACTACACCAAGGGTTTTTACATTTTCTCTTTTGCATCTTATGACACAGTGGTGGCTGTACTATCACAAAAGAATGATGAAGGCCTTGATCATCCAATTGCTTTCTTCAGTAGAACCCTGAGAGATGTTGTGCTGAAGTATGAGCCAATTGAAAAGCAGGCTTATGCCCTCATAAAATCTTTGAAGAACTTCAGAATCTACATTCTCCTTACAAAGGTAATTGCATATGTCCCTTCAACTGTTGTGAAGGATGTTTTGACTCAGGTTGACATTGATGGGAAGAGAGCTAAGTGGATTTCCAAACTCATTGAGTTTGATGTAGAGGTGAAACCCACCAAGTTGGTAAAAGGATTAGGTCTAGCCAAACTCATGGCCAAAGAAAACTGTGAACTGCTGAGAATGAATTTCACATACGTCAGGTCAGCAAAGGTGCAGACTATGGTGGCAGCTGAAACAGAGGAAATTCGAGATCAGAATAACAGTCCAGCAGTAGCTGAGAACATATATTCATGTGAGTGGTACTCAGGTATCATTCAAATTTTGCTAAAATTAGAAGTTTATTCTGATCTCACTCCTAACCAAGCACGAGCCCTTAAGTTGAAATCTATTAAGTTTTGCATAATTGACAAACTGTTGTATTGGAGGGATCAGTCTGGGATTTTGGTAAGATGTCTAGATAAAGAGGAATTAGAGTAGGTCATGTATCACTTTCATTCCAGTACATGTGGAGGCCACCACTACTGGAAAACCACATCCCACAAGATATTAAAAGCAAGGTACTATTGGCCAGTCCTTTTTGTTGATGTATGCACTTTTGTAAGGGCCTATGACCAATGTCAAAGATTTGTAGGGAAGCAGCAGCTCAAATCCTTACCCCTTAGGCCTGTTACAGTGAATGGGGCTTTCCAGCAATGGGGTCTGGATTTCATAGGTGAAATAAATCCATCTTCTAGTGGACAACATAAATGTATCTTAGTAGCCACTGACTACTTTACCAAATGGATAGAAGCAATACCCACTAGAAATGCCACTCATCAAGTCATCATGAGATTCTTATATGAGAACATCTTCAGCAGGTTTGGTTTCCCGGTAAGGTTAGTAACTGATAATGCACAAGCCTTTAAAGTTGGGGCATTGGTTAAATTGTGTGAGTCAATGGGCATTCAACTAGTGCACTCCACTTCCTATTACCCACAAGGGAATGGCCTAGCTGAGTCGTCCAACAAAAGCTTATTCTGGATCATTAGGAAATTGCTAGAGACAAATCAGAAAAGCTGGGATTCAAAGCTTAAGTTTTCCTTATGGGCTGATAGGGTGACCGATAAAAGATCCATAGGGAATTCTCCATTCAAACTAGTTTATGGCACTCAGGCCATCTTTCCTATCCAGCTCACCCTTCCAGTGGCAAATTTATTTCAGGAAGAGGAAGATGAACCAAATGATATGATGGATTTGGTGGAGTTACAGTAGATTAGGGAGCAAGTTGCAGGAAAATCAGAGGCTCATCAATAGAGGATAAAGGGCATGTTTGACAAAAGAACAAAGCCAGACAACTTCCAGGTCAGAGACTGGGTCCTCAAGTGGGATGCTGTCAGACAGGACAAGGGGAAACATGGAAAATTTGACTCTTTATGGATTTGCCCATTTGTTATAGACTAGGTATATAAAAATAACACATTCAAAATGCAGAATCCGAAAGGTGAAGAGGTATTCAACGGCCCAGTAAATGGGCAGTTCCTAATTTGGAACATTTGCATTTAATTTGCATATAGTAGTTTATTTTCAGTATTTTCGACTAAAATTTCAAAAATTACAAAAAACAAGTCTTAGCCTTCTCATACTTAGTTGTAATTTCATTAGCTCTTATTTACAAAAAGAAAAGAAGCTTGTTTTAAGTGGTTGTAATTTGTTTTGGAATTCATTTTATACACCTTTTTAATTTTCTTGTGAAGTCTATAATATCATAGTCATTCACGCCACTTACCCTTTGACTAAGAACAACCCTTAAAATTAACGCTATAATTTAAAATTTATTAGTAAGTTTTGTTTTATAGGGTCATACACCTACAAGATTAGGCTAGACTTGTGGGATAGGAAGTGTAAACTCTCCACAAGTGCTTAAATTCAGATGTAGTTGGCTAGTCGATAGGTAAATCCTTCTCTATGTTGGTAGTATCTGGGAAGGTCCTCTCAAACGGGAGGTAAGCACGAGGCTGCGTGGAGGCTTGCACTGAGGAGATAACCCTCTGATTCCTTGCCAAAACATAGACCAGGGTTTTTGCACATCTATGGATTCTATCCTAGACAGAGTTTCGGGCTTTGCTACCCTGACCATGCGTATGAACCAGGCTTGTGACTATCCCCCCAAACTATTGATATAGTTAAGGTAGCCTTTAGTCTCTTTGACAGCTAGGGTTTATACACAGGTAAACTAGAAGGCTATTTCTAGTTGACCTTGGACGGGCTTCAAAGGTAACCCTTGTTGAAAGTGTAGGAGGCTAGTGGTTGATTCCTCCATTTATGCCTAAGAACCTCTTCAAGGATGCTAAGAAAATGTCTCTCAACTTTCTTTGGGAAATATATCTTATACCCCTTGTGATTGTTGAGACTTTAGGAAATTTTGTAGTGATTGCTCTACTATTTTTCTATGTTTAGCCAAACTTAGGGTGTGAAGAGTAAAATTTACAATCGTGGAGGACCAATCTATCAAAATGCCATGAAGGTTGCAAAACATTCCTTCGCTTATTACATTGGAACCTCCACCTCCCCCTCAAAGGTGAATATTAGACATGAACAGTTCTTTCGAACCGATAGGAGTCAGTGAAGTTTCAGGTGAACCAGAACTTAGGGAAAACCAGCTTGATTCAACTACAGTTGAGATAGAAGACTTGCAGGATGATGAGTTTGCAAGGAACATTAATTCACCTCTAACTGACCTAAATGATCCTATGGTCGTCCAAGTTTGTCCTTTCAATTCACCCGTTATTGGTGTCCCTCTGGGAAGACTTATGTCTACTGCAGGAGAAAGTTATTCTACATCCACCTCAGCCACTTCGGTTGAAGGGGTGCCACCTCCCTCGGTTGGTGCCCCTAGAACAAGTATACCTACTACACCTTTAAATCCAGCAAGCTAGGTGGTTCAACCACCAGCTTCCACAAATTTAGCAGGTACTTATGGTGGAGTGGTCACTGGGATTCCTAGTGTACCTTTTTTTCCTGCTTCCTTTGCACACACTGCTTAGAGTGGTCCTATAGGATCCTTGTCATTTGTCTAGGGTTTTCCTTGGAATGGGGGGAACATTTCCCTATCCACTCCATATGTGGGTTCAACACCCGCATATGGAGGGGTGCAATTCGAAAACCCTCATCCTTATGGTCAAGGTTTTCAAACTCTGGTTTCAGCTCCTTTCACGAGCTCTCCTTTCTCACTTTTTAGCGGAGGGATACCTGCTCCTATGTTCCAAACCCTAGTTTTGACTATGGTAGCTCAAACCTCATATACTGCACCACACATAAATAATCCACTGGCTTATGGATGGAATCCTTTCCAAAGCGGCCTGGCCACTTCGCAATCGGCAGTAGGGGGAAACCCCACCTTCACATTTGGGAACATGGGGGCAAGTCCCTCTAATCCCCAAGATAGTACTTTTCATGCTCCGATTAGACCCAAGCTCCCTTTCCTGGAAACTTTAAACTTGCCAGAATTATCGAACTTAATGAATGACTTGGTGAGAAATAACTCCTCCTGGCCACCCGTTCCTACCAAGTTTTCCTTGGACATTCCAAAATTCAAAGGCAAAGTTGGTGATGAACCAGGAGCTCATGTCACCACTTTCCACTTGTGGTGATTTTGAAACTCACTGAATGACGATACAGTTTGGTTGAGATTGTTCCAAAGAACTCTGACCAGTATCGCTTCAAAATAGTACATTGAACTACCTTCTGTTGTGTTTGATAGTTTTTGGGACTTGGCTAATGTATTCCTTAGTCACTTCCAACTTCCTATCTGGTATGATTTCAGGATAGACTTGTTGTCTACCTTTCGTCAGGACAAGGCAACTCATATTTTGGATCACATCTAAGAGTGGAGAAGACAGAAGAGCCTTATTAAAGCCACTATTCCTCTTGAGTTTTTACTAGAATGGTTCCTTAAATCCCTATTGCCATATATATCTAAAGATGTATCTACTTCGGGAGCAGGGGGGATTCACTTGTTGGCCAATATCCTATCACGTTAGTTCATATTGTGGGTTTTAAAATTATAAAAAAATGAACCAATATATTGTAGGCATTGGGGGGATAAGGGGTTTAAGGTGGGGGTGGGTAGGGTGGTTTATAAGGATTGAGGTATAAAAATGGGTGGGGAGGAGGTTTTAAGTATTGGGAGGGGGTTTCAACAAAAATAGTTTGGGTCAATATCTCTCGAAATTAAGGGTATTATTTAATATCCCACAATCGCACATGCTATGTGAGAGGTTCACTAAGTGAAGTCCTCGTGTTCGGGAGTGACCAATGAGGAAGAGGCTATCCTTAGGGACTAACAACTAGATTTGATATATTCTTAGTCTAGGATTTTGTATGAAATCATCTCTGATGCACCAAGGCCAATGCATAATGTAGAGAAACCTAAGTCTAGACCCCATGTCGATGGTGTGGTTGGTTTTATGAAATCTCCCACCGTAGAGTCTTTGGCTAAACAACTCCATGAGTTGTCTGTCAAACATTCTATAGTGGAGGAAGCAAAGGCTGCCCCCTCACCCCAGAATTCACATGTTTTTGCACAATCCTCTCAAAAGGGAAATCAACATCCCGATGGGAAAAAGAAGAAAGGAAATAAAGGTGAGGGAAACCAAAACTAGCCAAAACCCACAAACAATGATGATGGGGGGCAAAAAGAAAAGAAGAAGGTAAAATTCCGTTGTAAGTTGTGTCAGGAGGATCACCTGACCCATCAATGTCCCCTTATTAACCAAGCTCAGAATATGATAAAAGGCAAACAACCAGTTATCCTGAAGGATCCTTTTCCCCAAGGACAGAATTATGCTTCAGCTTCAAATGTAGTAGGGGAAACCCCAAATGCTCCTGACCCAAATTATATCAACATGGTTCGATCCTAGAATTTACTTTAGACTAGGAACAAGAACCACGAGACAAAGGCTTTGGAGAAGGGTAAGTTGATGGGTGAAACTTCCAACCCTCTCATGATTGAAAAACCTGTCGAACCTATGCCCAAGATACCAAAAGGTGTATTCAAGAAAACCTTGCACAATCCCAATGCTAGGGTTGCATCCAGCTACTCTGTAGTTGAAGATTTATCCCATACCCCTTGTGCAATGTCGTCTTTATAGGTGTTACAGATTTGTCCCACCCATCGAGATGCACTCTCAGCAGCCTTAGGCAGCATGGATTCATCGAGCCTCATGGCGAAGTTTAATTTGTTTGATGTCAAAATTTTCCTACCTTATCATGTGGCCTTATCGATAGATGTCATCCATGGTGAAAAAACCATTTGAAGGGTAGTTGTTGATGAAGGTGCTTCCACATGTGTCATGTCCTTATCTTTCTAGAAAGCTCTTGGATCTCCATGGTTAGTTCCATCGAACACCCTACTTACTGCTTTCGATGGAAGGTGATTTCATCCACATGCTATCCTACCGGCTTTCGAAATAAAGTTGGCAGGGAAGGAAGTGTCTGTTGAGGTAGAGGTGATTGATGCACCTTTGTATTATAAATTTCTCTTGGGGAGAAGTTGGACTTATGCCATGTCCGCTATTGCATCGGCTGTACTTCGGGTAGTAGTGTTTCCACACGAAGGGAAGTGGGTTACTGTAGACCAAATCAATTTTACTCGAAAGGGATGCGTGGAAACTAACGAGTCCACCGTGCCATTGGTTTACCAGGATAAACCTAATTCAGAGAGCTTAGGGGCTGGAATGTATGCATCATTGATGGACACATTCGAATTTCCAGCTTCGATTAATTATCTAGGTTCTACTAGTGTAGGGAAGTCTATTACTATGGTTGTTGATAGAATAAATCCTTGGGTTCTTCCTTCCTGCCATGAAGCTGAAGTGCCCTTATTAGTAGTGGAAGTATCTTATCAAGCTATCGTTCATACCGCTTTTGATCCCATTCTAGTCCCTCTCATAGTTTTAGAGGATTTGGAAGAAGCCTATCTTCCGTCTTGGGAAAAGAACTCTTTGCACTCTAGAGACTGCTTATATATGGTTTTTCCTTCTGATGAATCCATTCTGGAATCTATGTGCAAATGAGATAATATCTGTGAAGATCTTCACCATCGATCCTATTTTCTTCCAGAGTTAAGCAGGATTGAGAACCAGGAGTTCCGTATGAGACTGGCAGGTGATGTTGATACACCTATTAATCCCTTACCAAGGATATTTGCTGAGGGGAATATGGAAAAAATTTCCTCTACTATTCCTATCAACATCTCTGCAAACCCAAACGTTGTGGAAAATGTACACATTGGTGCAAATTTCTCTCCAGATGAGATTCCGATCTATACAGCTTTATTTAAGGAATTCCACAACGTGTTTTCCTAGTCATATGAGGAGATTCCAGGCATAGATCCATCAATAGTCTAGCATAAAATACGAACATACCCTTATTCCAGACCCATTCGACAAAAACTAAGACTTGTCAATCCATGTAAAGTGACAGCTGTTAAGGCTGAAGTTGAAAAACTATTGAAAGCTTGTTTCATTTACCTAATAGCTTTGACAGAATGGGTATCCAACCCCGTTGCTGTCGACAAAAAACAAGGGACCATACACATTTTTATTGACTTTCACGATCTAAACAAAGCCTGTCCTAAGAATAACCACCCCACACCATTCATAGATCAAATCATTGATGCATGTACAGGAAGTGAAGTCTTTTCATTTATGGATGGTTTCTCCAGGTATAATCAAATCCAAATTAAACCAGAAGACCAACATAAAACAACTTTCATCTATCCTTGGGGTACATTTGCGTACAAGAATATGCCCTTTGGATTGAAAAATGCAAGGATACCTTTCAGCGGGCAATGAAATTTTCCTTTCATGACATTAAAGCTATTGTCGAAACCTACCTTGATGATCTACCAGCACATTATCGTAAGAGGATCAATCACCTAGATCACTTGCATTTAATCTTTGAACGATGTAGATACTACAAAATTATCTTGAATCCCCACAAGTGCATTTTCTATGTCGAGTCAGGAATACTGCTCGAATTCATTGTTTCCAACAAAGGTATTCAGGTGGATCATTTGAAAGTTGAGGCCATAGTAAATATGTCTCCTCCTCATTCCATTAGGCAGCTTCAAAGCCTACAAGGTAAGTCCAACTTCCTTCGACATTTTATCATAAATTATGCCAAGATTACTAAAGGTTTCATGTTCCTATTGAAGCAGGACACCCCATTTATATGGGATGGAATCTTACAACTTGCATTCGATGCATTAAAGAAATTTTTGTTGTCGACACCATTACTGCGGCCGCATCTGAGTCGACCATAGGGGTAGTACTAGTCTAGGAGGATGATAATCTCCAAGAGCATGTTGTCTACTATCTTAGTCATGCTTTAGCTGGCCCTGAACTTGGGTATTTCCACGTCGAGAAGTTGGCATTAGCAGCTGTGTATGTTGTTCAGAGGTTGTATCACTACATCTCACTGAGGACCATGACGGTAGTGGTGGATGTTAATCCCTTCCAATATGTTTTGTCCTGATGGATAGTTGGAGGAAAATTCAACAAATGGATATTTATTCTTCAGGAGTTTGACTTAGATTTCCAATCTTCCAAATCCAAAAAATTATTAGTTTTTGTTCAGCTCATTGTAGAATTTCTGGTTGAGGAAGATGTATCCATTGAAGAAGAATCATTCCCAAATGAGCATATATTTTTGATTTCCACCTCTGACCCTTGGTACGGATATATACTTGTCTATCTCCAAACTTTGAAGTACCTTGCAGCCTTCTCGCAGGAAGAATGGCACAAACTACAAGTACATGCCAAAAACTACCTCATTATTGGAGATACTTTATATTATAGGGTGGTAGATTCTGTTTTGCGTCGATGTCTTACCCATGAAGAAGTAGAGACTGTCCTAAATGATGCCCATAGTGGAGTGTGTGGGGGTCATTTATCTGGGTTAGAAATGGCCCAGAAGATCTTATGTGCCGGTTATTTCTGGTCCACGATCTTTAAAGATTGTGTGGAAGCCATGAAGCATTGTCATCCTTGTCAGCTTTACACTAGAAAGATGTGGTTGCATCCTGCTCCATTATTTCCCATCATCTCAGTGGGCCCCTTCATGAAGTGGGGGATAGACTACATGACGTGCAACCCAGTCTCAGCTGGAGGGCACAAGCATATCATTGTCGCTGTATATTATTTCACGAAGTGGGAAGAGGAAATGCCCACCTATTAACCTGACAGGGAAACTGCAACTTTTTTTCGTTTTCAACCAAATTATCGCACGGTTCAATATTCGTAAAGAGATTATCACTGACCATGGCAGTCACTTCCAAAATAGTATGATGACTGAATTGACCACTATGCCAGGGCTTAGACAAGAGCATTTGTCTTCTTTCTACCCTCAAGCGAACGGTCAAGTCAAGGATGTAAATAAAACCTTGAAGACTATTCTCAAGCATGTCACTATTAATGCAGCCCGTTCCAATTAGCACATCATGTTGTATCCTACACTTTGGGCTTATCGGACCAATGTGAAAACTGCTATAGGGTTCTCTCCTTTCCAACTCATTCATGGGTGGAAGCAGTAACCTCAGTTGAATGTGAAATCCCATCCTTAAAGATTGATATTCATGTGTTACCTAATACGAATGAGATTGAAGAACATTTGTTACACTTAGAACATCTAGATGAGTAGTGTAGAGATGTGTTGAAAGCAAATGAGGCTCATAAAAATAGGGTCAAAAATCAATACAATAAATCTGTCAAACCTCATATTTTTTCTCAAGGGGAGATGGTCTTGCTCTAAGATCAAGACAAAGAACCCCTGGGGGCAGGAAAATCCAGGTCTATGTGGTCACAACCTTATGCCGTGTCAAATTTTTTGAAGAAATGTGCATATGAATTAATTGATTTTGAGGGGAATAAGCTGCCCAAGCCTAGAAATGGGCTCTACTTGAAAAAGTACTATGCTTAAGCTTAGCGTTTTTTCCTGTATTTTTATTGTATGTAACTTTATGTACAATAGTTCATCGATTTGTGTTCTTAAACCATTTGTTGGTTCTTATAGATGTCTTCTGAGTGGTTCGTAGGTTTCGTAGATGGCGCTAGTCGCCACACTTGTAACCTGGCTTTAGCCGCATGGGTTATTTACTCACCCTCAAGACAGCTAGTTTCCTCTGTAGGTTCTTGCCTAGGTCCTGGTACCAATAATGTGGCCGAATACAGGGCTGTCATTGACCTTTTATGGGATTCTTTGTCACTTGGAATCACCCAGCTGAATGTCAGACTTGACTCTAAAATAGTGGTTTCCGAGCTCAATCAAGCTTATCAGGTACGGAACCCTATTTTACTATGTCAATTTATGGAAGGTAGGTTATTGGAAATAAATTTTGAGTTTATTACATTCAATCATATCCCACGAAATCAAAATTCAATAACTGGTGCATATGCTAATTATATCTTGGATTGGCACTTAACACAATTTGCATAAGAATATACAATAGATACATTACAAAACACATGTAAATAAAACCAGCAATATATATATACATACATATATAT
>LPNX010128502.1:48077-72642 GCA_001517045.1 Pseudotsuga menziesii
AATGCTCCTAGGTCTAGGATTGACCACCTTGGTCCCCCTAATCATCTTGATCACCCTGCTCTTGGGCTTCTTCATCTTCCTCAGCTGCAGTAGCCTCAACGACATTGATGTACATAAGCACTGCTCTAGCTACCCGCCTCATAAGGTGTATCCAGATAGGTGGTATACCAACCACTAGCTCCTGCATAATGGCAAGGATATGCTCAATACGCAAAGTAGGTACTCTTTGGGTAAGCCTGGATAGCTTACCCTCAAGAACCCTAATCAAGCCATGGTCTTCTCCCACCATAGGACGCACATACATACGTGGATTCCCAGCAGGGTGGACTCATCCAATATCTGCATTTTAACATTTTATAGGATTAAAAACACTTATACATATGTATATATCTTTATGACTAAAATTCATAAAAATTTTAAAAACTTGAAAACAAAAAATACTTGATACTCCCCATGCTCCTCCAGGAGGGAGGACAAGGTCGGTGTCACCTCGGAAATCTATTCTAGCATATGGAAACTGTTCCAGTGATGGTAACTGTTGCTCCCACCATAAGCAGAAGTCATCATCATATACACTCTGAACTGATCCACTGCCTCCCTGACAGAGGAAGATTTCCCCCTAGCTACTCAGTCTAGGCTGACGGGGAGAACGAACTAGTAGTGGTACTGCAAGACTCAAACCAGGCACCCTCTCAAAGAAAAAGGCCACCAATATGCTAGAATAACCGAAGTTTTTCCATTGACCTCTTTTACAGTCATAGATTTGTTTCCTCATTATCAGGATTACTCTCGAACACCAGTCATATAGGGCTCCCTGTAGAAATTCAGCTGCATTTCTCATTTGGTTTCGAGTTGCAAGGTGTAGTGATGATGACCCTGCAACCCTCACTGTAGTGCTTTCCAATACCTGTAATGGAAATCTGTGGATATGAACAATAGGGATGCAACTACCCCTCTTTTGAGTACCGGACGCGCAGTATGCATCAATGTAGTTCTACACACTTAGAAGGTCACCGCCTCTACCGGTACCTTCCAGGTTAACCGGAGCTCCTCATCGTTACAAAACAGAGATAAAGTAGATGTCTTCCAAGGTAATATCTATAAACTCATATTGTAGGTCAAACATACCAAGATCATGATCCCAGTAGTTTATCATAAACTCCAGTAGGTGGAGATTGGATCGCATAGGTGAGGTAGAAAATAATTTGAGCAACCCACTTTGCCACAAAGCATTTACTGTGGGGGCACTTCGAAGAGAATCTTGGTCCATGTCTTCATGCTCCCTCTCCCTCCACTCCAACACCATGTTTCAATCTGGTAACAAGCCAATAATCAAACATTAAATCATATAAAAAACTTTGATTTTGGCCCTACATAGCCTTTTCATATCTCGCGCAGCATACGCGACTGTCCTTCGGACATGTTGCGTATTGTACACGACTTTCCTTCAATAAACCCACGTAAAAAATGCGTGTACGTGACTGTTTATATACCATACCCACATACATAGTATAGCTGCTATGAGAACGGTTGAAAACATCAAATTTTTTCCAAAAATTAAAATTTGCTTGGATCAAATGAGTTAGCATGGAGAGTAGTTTTACCCGGCGCTTGCGGTTTTGAGAATTGTCCACCGAGTTGTCCACAACGAGCAATTGAAGACAGAGGTAAAATTTCTCGATATTGGGTAAACATGTCAAATGGTGAGTTTTGATTTCTATTTTTAACTATTTATAGAAATATTATTTCAAAAGTGGGTTTTAACCTATAGTTCTTATTTTTTATAAAAACCAAACTAATACCATGCATTTTTGCTTCAATGTAATAAGTCTAAGGTCACTTGAAGTTGTTTTTCACTCATATAAGATAGGATTTTGGTCATTCATATGCATTTTTGCATTTATACCTAATCCGTCTTAACCCTAAAATTACTACTTTGACAATGGACTATGGTATTTTAACCATTAATACCTTGTCTATGCCATTGTTGTTCCGTGGATAGGGATTTCCTCACATGATTACCCTATATTAGATCACATTTATTGTCTTTTGGTACTCATGTCGTATTTGTCATGGGTTCAGGGGAGTCTTCTTAGCTATTTTTCACGCCAAATTGAGCCTTATTTTGGTCTCTTTTTACAAGCTATCCTTTTAAAGACTCCCAGCCCTTATGGAGTTTCTTTAGGCCCAGGTCTAACTCCTCAAAATAGACATGACGGTCGAGTAAAGTTGGCCATTCAGGCTCGTTAAGAATATGTGAATGGGAATCCACATTGGTGGTAGATTATCTCTTTCTTGGACCATGTGGAATAATACGAGAAAGGATTACTCTCCTTTCTAAGGAATTGAGAAGAGTATTCTCAAGCATAGGTTTATAACTTTTTCGGACCTGAGGCACTAAAATTACGGAAAAATAACACCCAGTATGAGCTTAGTTTTCTCTTTCTTGTGCTCTGGACCTAAACATGAAAAATATTTTAAGTGTACTTTATGTCTTTGTCATGCTCGTTAAAAAACAAGAACAAAACATCGAGTTTACTATTCTAAGCCCCATTCCTCGTACTCAAATGGATCTTTCCGAGTGATCTTTCTTTCCTCCACACTCATAAAACTCAAGCTATATGATGCTCTCGAAGGAGCATTGGGTAGGTGGTAATTTAACCTTTTTCAGACCTCCCTGACTAAGTACAAAAAAGGTTCACCTTTTCTTCTACGGAAGTTAAGAGAGTTCTTCTGTGGTATGTTTTATACTTTTTCGGCCTTAGGAGACTAAATTGGATGAAAAAGGACCCCCTTGGAGTCTTCTTCGGAGTTTTTAAACTCTCTAAACATTGAAACACCAAGTGAGCATGTACTAGTTTGGGTTCATAAAATCCACGAATTAGTAGCATTATCAAGCATTATTCCCTCTTTTCTTCAAGCTTGTCAAAAATGAAGAGAGACTTGAGTTGACTTTCCTGGACTCGTTAAAATTTAACAGGAAATATAAGGAAGAAGTTTTCTTTTGATTCTAACTCGGTGGAATCATGTCATCCTTGAACATAGCACTCTCTGTACTTTTCGATACCCATGTCTTAGTGTTCACTTTCAGTTCAGCTATCACTTCGAGTTTTTTACTCGTCCACTTATCCGTTATACTTGGGGAATCCGATCATGTCTCCTACATGATAGATAAGTCTAGTTGTATTATCTACAAAGTTAAAAGCTGCCTTGGGTCATCCCTATGCTGTGCTCACTGTTCAAGGATTTATCCTTGCATCTTATTTGTATCGTGATCCTATCATTGTCCTATCTAATATTACTTGTGTCTACCTTCCTTTATCCAGTTCCTAGTCATTCTTGTGATCCGTTGGAGGATCTATTTCCTTTCTCATCACAGTATGGTTTCTCATCAACAGTTACTAATGACGAATACTTAGATTTTTGATGATAGTACCTCAGTATTCACTTTCACTATTGGTGAATTCCTTTGCTTCAGTTGTCAATTATCACCTATTGGTTGACAATCTGTTGAATCCTATCCATGTTCGACTTCGACACATCTATTCACATGGACTGGATTGTACTGGTTCTTTTGGATTTCTGATGAAGACCTTAGGTTCATATATATGAACTAAGTTGCGCAAGATTATGTTGTGTTCACTTACATAGTTTCCATATCTTTGAAGACTCATCATTATTGTATATTGTGTCTTCGATCCACCTTTGTAATATACGCGATCTTGAACCTGTATCATATGATGTACTCAATTATTGTAAAGGAGATAGTGTTCCAGTATATTGAACATGGCATCCTCAGATATGACTTTGTATATGACATTTCCATGTATTTGTTTTAGGTACTTCCTCTGCTCCATTGGACCTCTGAGTTCTCCAAGATAATGATTATAATGTATTTCATTCATCACTTCCCTCTGACCTCACACATTAGGGGGAATCTATTATCAACCCAAATGGCACTTCTTCGTTCGAGTGCCGACATTCTTTATGTTGGTACACAAAAGGACAAATTAGGATTGAAGTTTTCCTAAACACTATAGATGGGAATGACTTGGAATGCATTTACCCTTAAACCAGCTTGCTATATATTTTTTCTAAGTGTTGACTTGTGTATGCGACTATCTGCATTGGAACTCACGTAGTGTACATGAGTATTTGCATTGCAACTCATGTACACCAGAATACATGGGTTTCCTTCGAGCAACTTGCGTGTCATACACATGTTTCCTATATTAATAGTTGTGTACATCTTAGTTTGGATTTAAAAAGTATAAAACATGATTAGATGAGATTAGTTGGTCCCTAATCCATAACTATCCCAACTGTTTCAACCACCCTAGCCTTCAAAACCACTATGTTTCCCAAATTAAAAATAGAGGCCTTTGGGTGGGGACTAATCAATCAATTTTGGAGAGCAAAGTTATGCTGGTGGTATATATTTAGAAATATTGGAGCAGCAGAACTCAGAGTCCTTTGGTTGTAGAGGATACCTTGTCTCAGAAGCTGGGTTGTACTCTCATCTCATTCACTAATTGTTAATAAAGAGAATTCTTCTTCTAAACTTGTGTTGAGTCTATTTCATGTATTTTGGTTAATGAATGTATTTGATTATATGTTTGATATATTGTTCATCTAACCTCTGATGTATATATGCATTAGATACTACTTGAAGGATTTGATCTTTACAGGTGAAATAGGTGCATCCCTAGAAGCTTTGGAGAGAAGAGGAGTGGGAGAAGATCAAGCTTGGATCAACCTTCGGTAATCAGGTATGTCGAGACTTTATTCCTATTCCCTTTCCATTCTCTATTAAAGCTGATTGTCTGTAAGTTAGTAGTAAGTTGGTAACCCCAGACCCTAGGTTACAAGGGTGCTTTATCCTGAACAATATCAAGGTAAATGAAACCATGGAAGGATCTATTGAGGTTGTTGAACACATCATTATTGGCTCTATAGGGATAGTATCATCTTCTAGGGGCTAAGTCCTAGGTTTCCTCCCTTATTATTTCTAAGGTCCTAAGACACATACATAATACTTAGAAACCCCTAATGGTTTCCATATCCCATTCAAAACAAAACTATCAACATGAGAGGTCATGTATGGTGATTCAAGGTGTCGTTCATGGGCCTTGAGCCCTAAAAGCTGGTTTACAACCTAGAATTAAAGCTTTATGTACCAACCATGATTAACACCTTATCCTCCATATCTAATTCTAAAAAAATCCTAATCATGTCCATATCCCAACTTAAATGTTGAGGGTACCCTTAAGAGATCACGTGTGTTTGTTTGAGGTGTTTCTTTTGGCCCTATATGTCTATAGGATTCCTTTAGGGCCTAAGGACTAGGTTTCCTCCCTCAACCATTTATATGGATATGTTTCTAGTACTAAGATAATTCTAATGCGCTGCATATTCTCTCTTAGATGCAAAAAATCACATACGGAGGCCTTATGTGTAGGTTTGATGCCTTGTTCATGGACCTCAAGCCTTAAAAGTTACCTTTAGGACATAATTCTTGAGTTTCCTCCCTCAAGCATGATCAAGGGACTATGACCCATACTTAGTTCCATGGAAACTTTTAGGGGCTATATATATCCCATGGGCTATATTAAGGGGGCTATAAAAATTTAGTGGGCTATTTTCTTATATGGAAAGGGTTTTCCCAGCTAAAATATATTCGCCCAATATTTATTAGAAAAAAAATAAATATAAAATGAATAGCCTCCTGTATGTTAATGAGAAAAATGAAAAAAATTATTTTCGCCCTAGCAAAATCTCCCTCCAATCTATCTTTCGTCCCTAATTTCTAGAGAAAATCTAGTGAAATCACTCTTTCGCCCCCAATTTTCAGTAATTGAGGCTTCCAAGGGTTATTTCACCCTCCATTTTCCTTGTAATTTAGGCATATAGTTTCATTTTCTTATATTTTTAGTCAATTTCATGTGATACCTTCTTTTACCCCTTGATTTCCAACATTGGAGGGAAAATCAGGGGCTATTTGTTTCTATATAAAGACTACAACGATTCATGGTTCACCCACATTGGATTGCGCTTGCAGGGTGAAGGCTCTAGTTGATGCAATTCCACTTTTGATTCTCAGTTTTCTCGACATTTTAATATTCACATATCATCTCCATTGCCGAAATATCAAGCCTTGAAGGGGCATGTTGCACATGCAATTTATCAAAGAATACAAACTCAAATCATGATTTTATCCAATAATTAACATGGTATGCTTTTTATCCATAGTTACAATAGATTATTATATTGTAAATTTACCTTTTATCATGATTTTTATCATGGATTCTTTTTTAGGTATGTTAAATTATAGGGCACTCTTGATTCTTATGGCTCATTCGGTGTTATTAGGGTTTTATTCTATCCTAGGAGTATTGGTTCTATGTAATTTTTATAGAGCTCAAAATATATAATTTATTGTATGCCTTGTCACGTTTAAACTGGTGAATGACATTTATATGTTGTTAGTGGATGTTACTCTTGATGGAGAGATGCCACATGGTTTTTATATATTCAAATTGAATTTTACCTAGTTGTTTAAAATGCGCTTTTATTAGGATATTTCTCTACAATTATTAATGGATCTAAGGCATCAATGAGAGTGTATATGTTCATATTTTATGTCTATTATTGTTGATGTTTGGGATGTTTGTAATATAAATGAATGTACACTGATTATAATGGTGGGGATATAGTGGAATGGTCATTATTTTGATTTTATTCTTTTAGATTTTTCCAAAGCGTAATGGTAGATTCTTTTATTTTTATTGAGAATTTTTTGACTGTTATCTTTTTTTATTCGTATTAAAAATTCCATCAATTTTATTTGTAACCAAAATTTGTAGGGATTGTTACTTGTTTTACATTTTTTTTTGTAAGGGTCATTCAGAAGTAAAATGTTTTTTGGTGATTTGTTTTGATGTGTACTTACTATCATCGTCCATAAATGGATCTAGTTATGTATGATAAATATACGATTTAGTTCAAACACGATACTTCATTTCCATCATGATTTTATATAATATGTATAAGGCATAATTGAACTGATATTTCGACATTATGTTATTTGATATCTAATATTTTGTATTTAATGAGGGTGATTGAAACAATTTTACCACATTTTGCATGCTTTCAAAAATTTCAAGGACATCATTACAAATACCTCCTCAGTTTATCTGAGAAAAAAGTAGTCTTTAACAAAGTACTTCTAATTTTATGCATGATGATGCATTAATCTGCTTTCTATTATTATTAGTGTATTTTATTTATAATAACCATTGCAAGTTTCTAACTAACTCTAAAAGTTCTAAATCAAATGACATAATTCAAATTTTGATTGTCCAAAAAAGAAAGGAAAAAATGGCATTCCTATGTATAAATAGACAAGTATTTTTTTTTCTTAAAGGGTATCTTAAAAATGATAGATATAAAATAAGCTAATTGGAAATTCAAACACTATATTAAGGTTGTGGGTCTTGATAATAATCCATGTTGTAATAATGGTTTGTGGGTGCCATAATCACTCCACAATGTAAAGTGTTCAATTCTACCAATTTCTTGGTATGTCAATATTTGGGTCCCTACATTTTTGTTGGACCATTAAGGGATGAGATAAAAAGTGGAGTCCCCACTTTCCCTTAATTTATTTAGTGTAGTTTTTTTTCACCAACACCTCCAGTTGTGAGTGACCCAATACTACTTGTGAAATGTATAAATCAATCCTTGCTCTCCTCATTCATGCATTTGTTCATTTGAGGGTCTAAGAGTTGAGATATTCCTGCTCTGATATATGATATTCTATTGCACTACCTTGGTAATCTACAAAATCAAAAGTTGGGTATTCCTAGCAAAAGATTCACCAAGGAATTACAATATTTTATAAATGGATGAAATATTTGCCAAGTTTTTACAATATTTTATAATTCAATGAAATATTGACTAAGATTTACAATATCTTATATTTTCATGAAATATTCAACAAGATTTTACAAGATTCTATAATAGAATGAAATATTATCCAAAACATTATATATACATATTATATTATTGATAAAATAGCATTCAAATTTTCCTATATATTAGGGAGAATCTCCCATTTATTATACATATAAATTTTGGGGGTGTTCTTAAAATTATCCCTGCTTAGTTCTTAAAACCTCATAATGGTATCCATATTACAACACAAAGAAAAATTATGCTCTTGGGAGGTTAGGCAAGGTTGTTTGATATGTTGTTATTGATGATGCTAAAATATTACTATAGGTTATAAGTCTTGATGATGCAAACTATTGTTTTTATTCATTTCCCTAGCCATGTAGTAAAACCATTTTTTGTGGTTCTCCATAACACGTGCATGTTTTGATTCTCTAAAGCGCATGCGTGTTTTGCTTCACCAAAATGCATGCATGTTTTTCTTCATGATAACGGGTGCAAGTTTTGCTTCTTCATAACACTTACGTGTTTTGTAACTATAAAACGTGTATGCATTTCGTAACTAAAAAATGCATGCACATTTTTCCTATCCTAACCTACATGTGATATGACATGCTAGGCTCAAGATTAACCAAAACAAGCATTACATAATGTGAGCGCATTTTTTTTTTATGTATCATGAGTGTGTTTTCAAAAAGTAGGATTGCATCTAAAAGGTCCCTAAAGTTCTTGCACACACTCTCTTATAGAAAATAGGGCAAACTCTCAGTTTCAACTTGCTCTTTTCCTCTTTCATCACGACCTTTTCCATCGCATCCTTGCTCGACTTACGACCACATTCTTCATCTTTATGAGAAAAAATCTTATGTATTTTCCTAGGGAGAACAAACCCCCAACATTCACTTATGGCTCGTACCAAGCCACTTCCACTTCATTCAGAAAAATATGTCAGGCCATGTTTACATTTAAACTCCTGACAGATCTTCATTACCACTTCTAGTTATCATTGTAAATATTCCTTTACCTTCTACATTTCTTCAACAAGTTGAGAACTGATACTCTCAAAAGTTTCTACTCGCGTCACACCCAGCGCCTGTCGTACCCTTTCATGGATCAGGAGGATGGTTTCTATAAACTGCTTGGTTTTAGCCTAGATTTCTATGACACGTTTGCTTTGTCTTTATTGTTTTGTCCTTAGTTTAGCAACATGTTGTTGTAATTCTTTTAAGTTAGCATCCATGCTCATCTTCTCAACTTTTTTTTTAATTGTTAACTTCTCTTTTCATTCAAGTGAAGTGTGGCTATCCTCATAAGGATTTATCCGAATTCCATTTGCCAAGCCATTGAAGGGTGTACCATCTAACTTTTGTAACTTAACCGCACCTCCATCAGTGATACAGATGACAATATATGGAACCAACTAATGTGTTTGTATATATACAGGACAATCTTAAAAAATTTACCATCATATAGGAGGAGAAAATCCCCAATTTGAAACTACTTAAACTTAATATGACTGTCATTCCAAACCTTTTATCCCTCCTTCTCTGCACGCTGATGATATCCTACAATAAAATGATCTTCTTCCAACTACACTAGCTGTGACAATATTTATTCTACTGCACCAACATCTTTCATCTTAGTAATTGCAACTATCCTAAGACTGGGTACAATATATTCTATTGGCATGACATCCTCTTGTCCATAAACCAATCTGAACAGAGTTTATACTATCAACGTTTTGCATGTTTTGCGATAATCCCATAATACCAAAGGTATATTTTGATCCCAATCATCCCTTTGAACATTACATATATTTGTCAATGAACTCTCCAAGATCTTATTGAACGCTTCAACAACATCATTTTCTTGTGGGTGTTATGGTTTTGTCGTCTAGTGCTAAATATGAAATTCCTCAGTTAATTTTCTAATCAACTTATTCACAAAATATGTACCTTGATCACTTATCAAAATTTGTGGGAATCCAAATTGGGTCACAACATGGTCAAATAAAAATATTGCAGTAGTCGTAGCAGTACAATCCCTTACTGGTGCTGCTTCAACCCATTTGGTCAGGTAGAATGTCATAGTGATGATATAGGATGCACATGTTCATTTCCATAATGGGTTAATGGGACCGAAAAATGCAACAACCCATTTAGAAAATTCCTGCAAAGTTACTTGTGGTACCAGTGACATCTCATCTCATCATGACATTTTTCCAGTTCTTTGACAAATATCACATCTATGACAATAGTCTCTAGAATCTACATGTAGAGTAAGCCACCATAATCCTGCATGTAAAATCTTGCGCACTATTCCTTTTCATGCATAGTGATCTCCTGCGACACCAACATGTGCTTCATTCAATGTCGTTGTTCACTCATGTTCGAAAACATAACAACAGAGTATTTCATTTGGTTGTGTCTTATATAACTACCCAACCATCAGATGGAAACCTACAACTTTTACATTTAATTGCTTTTTCTGTGTTGCACTAAATCCTTCTAGTGAATATCCAGTATTTAAGAGATGTACAATATATCTGTAGTGATCATCAATAATCTTAACTGCAAACAATTGTTCATCAGAAAGACTATCATTGATATTAAAAGGTTCTTCTCCACTTTCTAACCTCGACATATGGTCCAATCCTGAATTCAACCGACATGTATTGACACTAATCTCAAAGTCAAATTCTTGGAATAGGAAAATCCATCGACAAATATTTTGCTTCAACATTGACTTATTGACCAAATACTTCAATGCATAATGGTTTGTGTACATATTGAAATGTCCCCCTAGTTTAAATGTCCATATCAATAGTAGTATAGTTATTTTTTGTCGGCGACTATTTTCTACTGGAAAATTAAATAGGGTGATCAATAGAACCCTCACTTGGTTGTGTAAGTACAACATCAAGTGTGACATATGACGCGTTGACATCTACATGAAATTTATTTTTCAAGTCTGGAAATACCAAGATAGGTGTTGTAACCATCTTATTTTTAAGAACATTCGGACTCTCTTGACATTTCTCATTCCATTGGAATTTAACATTTTGTTTCAACAGTTTTTCCATTGGAGTTGTAACCTCTGCATATCCTATGATAAATTTTGTATAATACCCCATATATCCCAAGGTAGTTATCAACTGTTTCACTATCGTGGATGGGGATGGGTTGAAAATAATCACAATCTTGGAAGGTTCCATCAATATTGAATCTCGACAAACCACATGACCCAACAAGATGTCGAAAGGGGCACAAAAAATACACTTATTCAAATTAAGATAAATATGGAACTGCCTACATCGTCCAAGTATCATTATGAGATTCTCAATGTGGTTCTTTACTAGCCGATAGTCCAATCATGAAAGTATACTTCAAGAAATTTATGAATGAAATATTTAAAAGTAGCTACGACTATTTTAGAAAAAATAGTAAGAGCATTATTGAGTCCAAAGGGAATTACCGTGTATTGTAAACATCCCCATTCTATCATAAATGCCATCTTGTACTGATCTTCCTTTGGAATCCTTATCTGATGGTATGCCTAGAATCCATCAGTAAATGAGTACAATTCTTGTACTATGATGCCCTCCAACACTTCATCTATGAACGAGGTAAAAAATAGGTCATGTGGGTAGGCATCATTTATCTTCCTCGGGTCGACACAGATACATATTTCACAATTTTTCCTTCCTTGCACCACCATCAGGTTAATCCATTCAGATTCTTCGACAGGTTCTATAATGCATGCATCTAACATTTTGTCTAACTCTATCTTGACCTTCTATTTATTATCAAATTGAGTCTATATCGCCGTTTCTTAGTAGTTTGTGTGTTGGGATTCAAGGGACTCTTCATTTCTCTGAGATCAACAACAATTCCCTTCATTTCTAAAAATTTAGTAGGGAACGTATCTTGAAATTCATGCAATAGGTATGTAAATTTCCCTACAACCTTGTCATCCCAATAGTTCCCAATATTGGAAAATTTTGGGTTCTCTGGAGAACCAATTTTTTCTTTTCATTTTTATTTTAAGAGGATTCAGAAACTTATCACTTGATACACCTGACCCCTCCACTACTTGAGAACCCTCATATTTAGGAATATGTATTCCATGTGGATCATCATCATCAGTTGCACTCATTATATTGTAGCACTCCATGAAATGTTGAGTTGTCTCTCTACTCTGATGGAAACTTGACATTGACACGGTGATTTCTTCAAAAATATTAGTTTTGATCACTTGCAAAGCATCATCAATCGTCATGTTATCATCAAAAAATCCAAACGTATGCATGGAAATGGAAGCTATCTATTCCCACTCAATTGTTTCTTGTCACAACTCAACCGACATATACTAGTTTCTCAGTATCGTATCTAAGGTGTGTATGAACTAATGAACACATTCCTGTCATTGTGATGTTTCCCATGTCGCACAACAATTCTCAATACAATCGACTAGATTTGTCAATCCTCTATATTTCTTACCAGTATAAAGTATATTATCACCAAATTGGATTTCTAGCAATCTTCGAAATTGAGGCCATTCTGAAATAAAATGCTTATGAGAAACCCACCATCTTGCAGGTGTATCCCTGAATGCAACATCCATGGATAACAAGCGCTAAGGTTTGTAGTGGATATTTGTCCCAAGCTATGTGCAAAAGTTCCTACCTTGGATCAACCGTATCTAAGGGTAGAGTTCATGGTGCAAGGGAAGTGCTCAACCTTGACTATCAAACAAGAAACAACAAATATATATATATATATATATATATATGTGTGTGTGTGTGTGTGTGTGTGTGTGTGTGTGTGTGTGTGTGTGTGTGTGTGTGTGTGTGTGTGTGTTTTATTTTTATTTTATGATCTAACTAGTAAAATAGACATGTAACATACCTTTCAATAAGATGGTGACATTGTAGCCATTTGAGGATGTGATCTGACATCTCCCATGATCTGGTTCTTCGATCTTCTCCAACAAATCTTGCTTTGAACTTTTCAATACTACCATCAGCTAAATGCTTTTTCTTAAAAATCCATTTGGAAGAGACTGCTCATTTATCCTTTGGTATTGGAACCACTTCAAAAACATCATTCTTTAAGATAGATTGATATTATTCAATCGTGGCATCCATCCATTCCTTCATATGTTATTCCTTAGCAAGGTTACACATTAATGATATGTAGTTGGAGTGGAATCTTAGTCTCTTTGTTCCTTCTGATGCACCATATCTTTCTACTTCTTGAATTATATCACCATCCCAAGCTGCCCTTTTCCCTTAGTGATATTGTTTCATGAGGTTTCTCCATAGGTTATTGTGGCTCTACCATGTCCTGAACTTCTGGTATAGGTTCTTATTCATCTCTAACTAGTGGTTTACTGATCTCTACTACTATGGGATTTTCTTTTTCTTCTTCATCGACATGGGTCTTTCTGGATTGATTGAAGGCTGCATCTTTGTCAAATGTGACATCTCTGTACACCTCAATTTTACGAAACCTAGAATATAGATTATGTATTATTTCGACTGATCACTATATCCAACAAATATTCCCTTCTTTCATGAGGGGTATAAATTTGATCTTTTATCTTTGGGAACATGTAGGTAAATAGTACAACCAAATATCTTTAGGTGACTGACTTCATGATTCTCACCAGTATCCATTTCTACTGGAGTTTTGTTTCCAACCACACTGTGGGATAATTTTTTCTAAAAATATACTGTGGTCTTTGTTTCTTCATACCATAAGCAGATGTGTAGATCTTCATCATGAATCATGGAGTTTCCTGCTTCCAAGATAGATCTATTCTTCATTTTTTCTACTCCCTTTTCTTGAGGATTATAGGGTGTAGTAAGCTCTGTCTTAATCCCAACTTCTTTGCAAAATTTCTTGAATTCATTAGAAGTGAATTATCCTCCGTTATCTGATCTTAATGTTGTAAAGGAAAGTTTCCTATGGCTAGGGTTTAAGAGGCCATCAACGTACTATGGTTGAAAGGTGGATGCAAATGGTTCTGCAAGTATATATAAGCAAGTTTTAGAGATTAGAATGCTTCATACCTTAGCCAAAGGAAGGTTGATCCAAGCAGCACTTCAATCCTCTTCTTGCTCCTCTTGCTCCTCTTTCTCCAAGAGACCTGCAAAACAAATTATACCTTCCTTAAACCAATATGACCACATATAAAGAAATGATAATCAAATAAACATGAAATAATGATCTGACTAACATCATCATATGATCATAAACAAATATTCAATCAAACATTGAACAATAATTTTGGAAGAAGAAGGACATCACATCTTTATTAATCTTGAAAACAAGTACAAGTATACCTTCTCTTCAAGTTCTTCACCTCACGAAACCTTGATCTAGTTCTGCTACTTCTCTTCTCCAAGGAATTCATCCTCCAAACTCTGCAACACAAGGAGAATGCTTCTAGGGAAAAGGTGTCGGAAAAGAGAGCTCCAAATCCTCCAGCATAACAATGCAAATATTCAAGTCTCCTCTCATGGACCTTCCTACCTCTATTTATATGCTTAATAAAGAGTTAGGGTCGAAGACAAAGTAGTTACAACTAGAGGAGTTAGTTGCATAACTACCCAAACTACTCGAATTTCAAAATACGTTTTTTTTTTACATTTTCAGGAGGCATACGCGGGTTGCAGAAACAACAGTTGCATACACAACGAGGTATACGTGGGTTTAAATTCATAAAGTCATGTATTTAAGGTGTACATGACTGTTATGTATAGCAACTCGCGTACGTACACGGGTTTCCTTAAGGAAACTTGTGTACACATCAAAAACTCATTTTGTGGTATTTCTGGGCATTCTCAGACTTTGGTTTCTTCTGGAAAGTTTTAGCTAACATAGATACCTTTCCAACGGTGTAGATATGAGGTCAAACTGAGTTACAAAAATCAAGATATGGGTCCTCCAAGTTAGTTTTTTTTTTAGTGACTTTTAGTGACTTTCTTGAAGTGTCGTCATGGAAGTGTCGACATGTGACAAAAACATAGGAAAGTGGTCATAGGAAGAGATGTGTCATTTTGAGATATAACAGATGCCCCCTAATGTATGAGGTTAGAGGGGAAGACTATAGACAAAATAAATTATAAAGGAAGCAATTGAGTATGGAGAGAGCAGAGAATCCAAGATCAAAAGGATTGAACAAAGGTACCTAAAAGAGAGATAAATGTCAAAAAAAACTGATCTCTGGAACATACAAGTCCATATACAAATCATCACCATAAATATACAAGAGGATCCAACATATGTATAACTGATGAAACTATCATGGTTGCTCAATATGCAAAAAGGCACCATATCAAATCTAAAGGAGTCTGGCCACAAATGAACAAGGTGGATCTATGCTCAACAATCGATCATAGCCACAAAAATACAAGGTGGATATATGTCTCAGCAAAATGTCATATAAAGTGTGACAAGGTCTTGCACAGATTGGGTAATAGCAAAATGACGATGCTAATGTCATCCCAAGGTATTCAATCCAAACCGCCCAAAAGGTACGAATCCTAACCATGTGAATAAAGGATTTGAAGTTGAACATGGAGGAAACCGTTTGATTACTGGTCAATAAGGAGAACCATTAACAAATACGAGGGAAACCAACATTAATGAAAATGGTCCCCAAGGTACCTAGTACATTCTAACAAGTGTGAATATAAGGACTTGAAGTCGAACACTTGAAGAATCCATCGAGTAGGAGACATTAAGGTATTCCCACTACCCAATAGCGAGGAAATTTTCCACTGATGACTATAATCCCTAAGGTACCATCATGAAAATCTAAATCTCATCCCCAGAGCAAGATGTGTTGCACTCAATAGGAAGATATCCATTGGAAGGAAGGAATTAAGGCATCCTTCATCATCCAGCATGAGGTAAGTCAAAGACTAATTGGATCTGGAATTGGTACTGAATTTCATGACAAGGACTGCTGAAGACATGATGTAATGAACTCATACCAAGGAATGGCTGACACAAAAGGTCAAGGAAACCGCAGAATGGCCGACAAAGGTTTAATCCTTGAACAATGAGCATGACACAAAAAGTGACTTAGGCAGCTTTTGACACAAAAAGGACCAACGACACAAATCTACAATGTAGGAGACATTGACAAATTCCCCATATAATTGGAAAAGAAACCAAGTGGAGGAGTAAAAAACCTCTGAATCATGATAAGGTCAAAATACTAGGACCCAACTGTTGATAGACTCAAAACTAGTGCTTTGTAAGACTTGCTTCCATGATGTAAAAAACATGTGAATGAACTTCCCTTCCCCTCTTTCTTGTAAAGGTTTAACGAGTCCAAGAAAGAAAACTTGGGACCTTCTTCATTTTTGGCAATCTCAAAGAAAATACAGAAGAATGCTTGATAAAGCACTAATTCATGGATTTTATTAGCTCGAACTAGTACATGCTCGACGGCGTTTTCATAGTTTAGAGAGTTTGAAAACTCCAAAGAAGACTCCAGGGGGGTGCTTTTTTGTACAATTTAGTCTCTTGAGGCTGAAAAGGTATAAAACATACCAAAGAAGAACTCTCTTAACTTCCATAGAATAAAAGGTGAACCTTTTTTGTACTTAGTCAGGAAGGTCCAAAAAAGGTTAAATTATCACCTACCCAACACTCCTTCAAAAGAAGCATATATCCTGAGTTTTATGAGTGAGAAGGAAGGAAAGATCACTCGGAAAGATCGATTTGATTATGAGGAATGTGACTTACAACAATAAACTCGATGCTTTGTTCTTTAAGGTTTAACTAGCATGACAAAGGCATAAAGTACACTATTGGTCCAGAGCACGAAAAAGAGAAAACTAAGCTCATACTGGGGGTTCCTTTTCAGTTTAGTCCCTCAGGTCTGGAAAAGTGATAAACCTATGCCTGAGAATACTCTTCTCAATTCCATAGAAAAGAGAGTGTTCCTTTCTCGTATTATTCCACATGGTCCAAGAAAGTGATAACCTACCACCAATGTGGACTCCCATTCACACATTCTTAACGATCCTGAACGAACAAGTTTACTCGGTAGTCAAGTCTATTTTGAGGAGTCATACCTGGGCCTAAAGAAACTCAATATCTTTCTTGTGAAGTTTTAACGAGTTCGGAAAAGTCAACTCGTGGCCTCCTTACTATTTTTAACAAGCTCGAAGGAGAGCAAAAAGAATGCTCTAAATACGAGGAGATGAGTGTTAGGGTCAAGAGAAACTAGTTCCAAGCATAAGGAACAAACCTATGCATAATGCAAGGAACAAGAGAAAGGTAAAGACACTTGAGGAATGTATCCTCAAGGTAAAGGGTGTCAAGTTGCAAAGAAAAAATGATACAAGGCTTAGCGACAATGATGACAAAGATGAGGGCTTATACAATGAGCTACAAGCGTGAAAGATGGCATTAGGCTCATAAGCACGAGCAGGGCACATGAAAATGTAGTTACAGATTGAACAGCAAGACAAGGCTAGTAAACAGTTGTGAATCCAACTAAAAATCCTATCTCCAAGAAACAACAACATCAGAATCGTATTCAAAAGAAAATATTTGATGCAGGTCACTTTGGCAGAAACGCATGTGGCTTTGTTATCTTCTACAAAAGATGTAGTTAAGGTAGAATCAATGAAATAGGAATCTATAGTGCCAATATCCAAGGGTTTATAATCAATAAGATCAACCTCAGAAGGAGAGAAAAAATCAACAAGGGATGTAGAGTCTGCAGGAACAAACTCAATATCACAGGAGTTGAAAAATTCATAAGAAAAATCAAACTCATCAAGATCATTGACTTGATTTTCAAAGAAAGAGTCAAAAGACTCAACAAGACCAACATAAGAAGAAAGGTCATGATTACTAGGAAAATCAGGGTTAGACTTAGGCACAACTGAACCAACATTCAACAAAAGATTAGACTATATCAAAGACTCTAAGAAGACTCGATCCAAAGGAAGGAGATCATTCAAGATAGGAAACATGTCTAAACTTTCAAATGGATCAACAGAGTGGAGAGCATGCTCCATAGTCTATATATGATGACTCACCTGTTCAACTGCTAGGACCAAGTTCTAAGAAGGTAAGCATGAAAACAGAGGCTGCTTCTTAGTAGCAATTGAATGCAAAGGGCATGAGGCCACATAGCTCATCTGTGGCAGGGTAGTGTCTACATAAACACTGGGAATTAATAAAGGAAAGACCTGGTCTCTATTTGGGTCAGAAGACGGATCAAGAAAATCTAACTGATTGATAGTGACAATTTCTTCGCCATGATTAAAGTACATCAGCTGAAATAATGTTGACACCACATCTTGCATGGCATAGACATAATCACATCCAAGGATAATATTGAAGTCCAAGGGGTATTATATCACCATGAAGTCAACTAATATGGTCTTCCCACCAAAATTAATAGGTGTTTGATTAAGAATTCCGAAGGCTATACAAGTTCTTCTATCAAATGCTAGTAACTGACTAGCAGTCGACACAAGGTTGGGAGATACCATGCCTCACCAAGCACGAGCAGAAAAGATACTAACTAAGGCTCCTTCATCAACAATACAACGAGAAATTGTGTATTGTTCAACTTTGATCTTTATCTAGAAAGGTGTGTCAGAAGTAAGGCATGGCTCAACTAGGCTATCACAATCAAAGGAAGCACTCTGAGAGCTTGGTGGGGGTTGACCTGAAGCGAGTTCAGTGCCCCCTTGTTTAGTAAGTTCTGAACTGGCAGTGAAGAAAATGTGACTAGAAAACACTTCACTCTCCAAAGGAAGAGTGGGATTGATTGACAATGGAATCGATTCAACTGCTTCGTGAATGTTACTTTTCGAAGGGAGAGTGGGATTGCCCAAATATGACATTTGTTAAATCACATCTGGATCACTCTCCAAAAGAAGAGTGGGATCAACCAAAGCTGAGATTGGTTTGACCACTTGATCAACCAAAGGTTGAGTAGGTTGTTGAGAAAATATAGGTTGTTTAGGAGAAAGAAATTCTTGAGTATTGGACCACACTTTTCGCACCTATACGATAGCAAGGCACTGGTTAGTAAGATGATCTCCCTTGCATAGCTTACAAGGGAACTTAAGTTTGCACTTTGAATGACTAGTTTTCTCAACGGTGTCAACATGACTAGTAGTGGCTGACTGTTTTCTCTTAGCATGACCTACAGAGGCTGAGAGTTTGCCCCCAACATGAACTATAGAGGCTGGGTGACTAGGTTCAACCTGACTAAGAGAGGCTGGTTGTTGAGAGACTTCAAAATGTTCAAAAACAGGATGACCTTGGAACCAAACTTTTCGCACCTCCATGATAGAAGGGAATTTATAAGTAAGGTGGTATCCCTCAAAAAGCTTACAAGGAAACTTGGGCTTGTGTTTTGAATGGTTAGTCTTTTCAATAGTGTCAACATGACTCGCAGTGGCTGACGGATTGTCTTCAGCATGAACCACAGAGGCTGAGAGACTGTCCCCAGCATGACTTGTAGAGGCTGAGAGACTAGGTCCAACATGACTCGCAGAGGTTGGAAGGGCACCACCAACATGAACAACAGAGGCTGAATGGTTAGGATCAACATGCTTTGCAGCAGTTGAGTGTGTACCCCCAGCATGAACTTCATAGGTTGGGTGGATGGATCCAACATGACATGTAGAGGTTGGATGGGGAGATTCAACTTGAACATCAGAGGTTGAATGGGTGCCCTTAGCATGAACTGCAAAGGCCAAGTGACTGGATCCAATGTGACCTAGACAAGTTGGAAGGATCCCACCAACATGATCAACAGAGGATGGATGGTGTAAATCAACTTGACTTGCAGAGGTTGAGTGCTTAGATCCAAAATGACCCGCAGAGGTTGGATAGGTGCCCCAGCATGAACTGTAGAGGCTGGGTGGTGAGGTTCAACTTGACTTGTAGAGGTCAAATGGGTGCCCCATTTCTTATGTGCCTTCTTCCTATTCCTCCTTATTTTACTCCTTTTAGACTGTCGGTTACTAGTATCAGTACTTTCACCACATGAGGTAGAAGGAGTAGGAGAATCAACTACAGGTAAAGGGGAAGTAGTTTTTTGATGCCCTTGATATAAGGAGCTTACTTGAGAAGCACTAGGAGCATTTAGGATAGTTGGAGTGGAAAAAAACCACACCGGTAGCCCTAGGGTGAATCTAGGTAGATTCAGGGTGGCCATCAAGGGAACACCAACATTCCCCGTGAGAGGAATAGTACAACGATATCCCAGCATGGCGATCTCTTGGTTGGTGTTCAAAGGGGTGTTAGACATAGTTTCAAACTTGGAGACAAAGTCTGAGGTTGATAGGCAACCAAAAGTACAAATCACACACCTGAAGGCAAACTAAGTACAGACAAACCACAGAGCACTCACTAATTTTTTTTAATCCAAACAGACAAATAGGTAAAAGATATACTTTCCAAAAGAAATCTGATAGATAGTTACTTGGAATCCCTATAGATGTTCTTAGGCACAAGTGGAGGAATCACCCACCGCCCTCCCACACCTTCTACCAGGGTTACCTTCCAAGCTCGTCCAAGGTCAACCAGAAATAGCCTTTCGGTGTACCTGTATATGAACCCTAGATGTCAAAGATACTAAAGGCTACCTTAACTATATTGACAGTATGGGGGGACAGTCGCAAGCCTGGTTCGTATGCATGGGCAGGATAGCAAATCCTGAAACCCTGTCTAAGACAGAATCCCCAAATGCGCAAAAACCTTGGTCTATGCTTTGACAAGGAAACGAAGGTTTATCTCCTCAGTCCAAGCCTCCACACAGCCTCGTTCTTAAATATTGTTTGAGAGGAGATTCCCAGATACAACCAACATAGAAAAGGGTTTACCTAGTGATTGGCCAACTACGTCTGAAATTTTATGCTTGTGGGGAGTTTAAACTCCCTATCCCACAAGTCTAGCCTGAGCTAGTTGGTGTATGACCCTATAAAATAAAACTTACTAATGATTTATAAATTATATCGTTTATTTTAAGGGATATTTTTAGTCAGAGGGTAAATGGCATGAAACTTATGTGGTGTTTTGACTCAAAGTTGAAACCAAATGACTAAGCAAAGAGAAATGAAACGCAAAAAGAAAAAACTATTCTCTTTTTCTTTTTCAAATAGAAACTTGAAAGCCACAAAAGAACAAATTCTTTTTATTTATTTTTTCAAAAACAATGATATGCCATGCAATATAGACTAAAAACCTAATCTACATGCATATAAAGTAAACATGTGTTTTTTTCTTTTTCTTTTATAAATGCAAAAGAAAAACTACCTACAAACTAAATGTATGCAGATAACAAGAAGAAAATCAAAAGGAACTTTGCTATACAACCACCAAACAGACTCTAGAATGCCCTAAAGTCAGTATAAACCCTACTTGGAAGGAAATCTTGCATAAGAGACAAGTCAACTATTTTTGCATTGTGAAGTTAGCCAACAAAATAAGAAATAAACAAACACCAACAAGGTTCTGAACTCAAGCAAAGATCACTGACAGAGGCTGAGCAGAGACATAAGCCAAAAATCATGCAAAGCAAAGGACGTGGGGGAAAAGAGCAAAGAGAATACCCTAAAGCTATAAAAAAGGCTTACCACATAGATAAAGAGAAACCAAAATGGATGAAACTAACTCCCTAGAGTCATGCACCTACAGAGGACACCGAAATACCTACCAAACATCCCACAATAGCAGAAGAAACCACAAAATGAGGAAAAAAGATTGTTTTAGGGGCACACGTGGGTTGTACTACTAACAGGTCACGTGTCATACGGGGGTTGAAATCACATCAAGTCACATGTACAAGAACAAGCGGGTTGTACCACTGACAAGTCGCGTATCATACGTGAGTTGGCAATATAGAAAGTTGCATGTACCAAACCAGACATGCGACTGTTCAGTCTGTAACTCGCGTATGGGTGGAAAAAATCCCAAAAAGGTAAAAAATATCCTTAGGGAGGTAGGGGAGGTGTTCTATCAGACTGATAAAGTGTTCCTATGTGGCAAGAAAGACGTGAAACCTTGCAAAAGACTGAAAGAAATATAGAGTAACCCCAAACAGACAAGGCTCTCCCCAGCGGAGTCGCTAGTTCTATTGTAAATGAAAGTTTCCTATGGCTAGGGTTTAAGATGTTAGAATAATCAACCCATAGTATTTACCCACTTATACATTAATTCATTTATTTTTGTCTTATTTTCCTAGTCCATGAGTCCCACCATGTGCAAGTTGCCAATTGCCTATCCATAGAGGTCAAACTTGCCATTATTGACTCATGTAGTGCTTTGGAAAGCCCGGGGAATCAAATCTTCTTTATTCCTAGCCTCCTAGGCGCCCTTCTGCTTTTTCTGCTTTATACCCTGCTTTTTCAGTGTTTTAAGGCACATAGGAAAGAAAGACTAGGTGAGGTGAATCAGCTTTGTTTCCTCTTCCTCCTCCACTCTTTCCTCCATGCAAAAGCATGTATGAGCTACCATTTGACCACTCTTTAGCTTGCCTATGCACCCTTGCTAATTCATGGGGTCCTTGATAGATTTGGGATCAGCTTTTTACACCTATGGGGGATTTGCCTACTTTGGGTAAGCCTGCTTTATGCTAGATTTGGATGCTTCCTTATGCATTCAATTTTCTCATGTATTCTATATATTTAGAAGCCTATGTTATTATAGGGTTGTCTATTGTACACTCAGTTAATATAATTTTGTGTTACAGCTCCATTTTCAGTCTCCATTGTTGATAATTTTGCATGATCAATTGTTAATTGTTGTGGGTGAAATTAATCTACTGCAGGCCTGAATTTCTACATGATATCAGAGCCATTGTAGGTTGTTACTCTCCTTCAAAAATTGTTTTGCAGGTTCGACATCAAGACTGGGAGCCTTCTACTGACAGCCGAGACAGATTTTCTAAAGCTATGGATTCACAGAAAACTATCCTCACTCCCGTCAACTATTTTGAATGGAAAGAAGAGATGGAGATCTTGTTGAGAGAGAAATGCCTCTACAGGGTGACTATGGCTACAGAATCAGAGCCCAATGCTGCTGCAGAGAAGATCAAATGGCACAATCGGAGAGATGAGGCTTATGGCCTCCTATGTCTCAGTATTTCCCGAGACCTCCTTTTCCATCTCGATGGATTAACTTCACCGGATCAAGTATGGGAGAAACTCTCTGAACTCTTTGGAAAGACAGATGAGATGAGGGGACACCAAATCAAAAATGAATTGATTTCCCTGAGTCCCAATAATTTTGAATCACTGCAGCTATACTTCTCCAAGTTCAAAGCACTAGTTTTGCAGCTGAAATAGTGTGGTATTGAAAAGAAAGATGAGCAGCTCGTATTGGCCATCCTCTCGAAGCTAGGAACTAACTACTCAGTCTTTGTTTCGACCTTCTAAGCCACAAAACTCACAGCTCGAACCTGGAAGATGCCCAGCCTTGCAGATTTCATGGAATCTCTCACACAAGAACAAGACAAGCTGGTGATGATGGGCACCATCAAACCATACAAAGATCAAGCTTTGATTGCTGGAGATTCGAGGGTGGATTCAAAAAGCAAGAAGAAAGCTAAAAATCCACCTGAGAAAGGAAGGGACAAGAAGCAGTCTCCAGAGGATCAACAAGGTCCCAAGAAAAATACCCAGAAGAAGAAAAACAAAGGTGAAATGAACAAGTGCTCATACTGTTCGAAGGGCAATCACACTGAAAGCTCTTGTATGAAAAAGCAGATAGATATGTTAACTCAACTGCTGGAGAAGAATGGCATCTCCCTTCCAGAAGGCTCAAAGAAGAGAGAAGGAGGATCAAGTTCTGATGACAGAGAGAGAGTTCATGCTCTAGTTGCTGGCACATCAAGCTCACCCAGTTTTATCATAGATTCTGGAGCTTCAAGACACATGGTTTCGACTAAGGAGGCCTTCTCCTCACTGGATATGTCAAAAGGACCATCTATTGTACTGGGAGATGACTCTCTCACTGAAAGCAAAGGCAAAGGAAAGATAGATCTTGATCATGGTAACTTCAACAATGTGCTGTATGTCCCTGGTCTCACCTCCAACCTTCTATCAGTGTATCAGATGACCCACACTGGGTCTCCTAAGAAAGTCACATTCTCACCAGGTGAAGTTGAGATCACAGAAATCTCAAGTGGAAGAATCATTGCAAAAGGAGTAGCGAATCATGCTCAAAAGGTATACATGTTTTCACACTTCCTGCCTTACTCAAACCCCTCTGCTCTTCTTATCCATGCTAATGAAGCTAGAAAGCTATGGCATGAAAGATTTGGCCATTTAAATTACAAGTATTTATCTGATCTTAGTGAGAAAGATATGTTCATAGGGTTGCCCAAGATAAAATTTTCCAAAGGAGTATGCCAAGGCTGTATCCTAGGAAAACACCCAGAGCACAAATTTGAGAAAGCTAGCCATGAGAGAACCTCTACACCCCTCGAGCTGATTCACAGTGGTGTTGCTGGCCCATTTCCTCATATGTCCATGAGTCAAGCCAAATATGCATTGACCTTTATTGATGATTTCTCTAGGTATTGTTGGGTTCACTTCATGAAACACAAGTCAGAAGTTTTT